>JARUKP010000246.1:0-12600 GCA_029874955.1 Octopus insularis | reverse complement strand
ATATTATTTTAAAAAAAAAAAAATGAAAGCCAGCGATTCAAACGAGATTTCGGCTATTTATTATTGAAAAGGTGTATTGTAAAAATATAATAATTTACGGCTTTATTTAATTTTTTTTTTTTGCAACAGACGCCCATATTTCTAAAATAATCTACAAGATGGTAAAATTTCTGCAAAGTTCTACAACAAATGGAAATATTTCACCAACATCCTACAAATCTGGAAATATTTGTAAATTATTATTCAAATGATTACTTCTGCATAGGTCCACACACATACTGGAATAAGTCTCTAATACATTATAAGAAAAAGAAAGCAATGATTCCAGCCTGATTTAGACAGCAAATGGCTAGATTTTTACAATATTTTTTTGGAACAGATGTTCATATTTCTATAAATAATCTGCAAAAACAGAAATAGTCCAGAAATATTCTGCCATAAATTTTACAAATATTGAAAAAAAAAAAAAAAAAAAAAATTCCAGCAAGTCTTTGACAGGAAAAAGAAATGCTTTAACAATACTTTTTGAAAAAGATGTCCATATCTATTTAATCACTTACAAAAAAAACGGAAATATTCATCGAATATTTTCCCACCAATTTCAATATTTTTCTAATATTCTACAACACATTGTAATATATCTTTAGTGCCTATATTTCTAGAAAATTCTATTGAAATTTGAAATATTTCTATAATATACTGCGGAAAACAAATATTTCTTCAATATTCTACAAATAACAGTATTTCTACAATCTACAATAAACAGAAAATGACGCTAACTCTTCAATATTCTACAATAAACCACAATATTGCTTGCAATATTAGACTGAAAATAATATTTATTTTATGAAAGTCTACAAAAATAACAATTTCATTAAAATATATATGCAAAAGTCTATAGCAAGTTGCAATATTTCAGCAAAATTCTACAGCAAAAGATTTTGCAATATTCTGCAAGTTGCATTATACTGACAATATTCTACACCCAGAATCGAGCCCAGAATACAGCTTTTACTTCCCTATACGTCCGACTGTGATATCTTGGCAGGAAAAGCAGAATGGTAACAATGCTACTTCTCCGAAATGTTCTACCTTGCTCGGAATCCAGTTTCATCCATTTTAGTGAGATCACACTGAACATACGAAGAATAAAACGTGTAGAGCTTCGGTACCGAGTTCAAATCCCGTTGAAGAGAGCATTTCTCTTCCACCCTTCTTGACTTCTATGAAAATGTACCAGTCATATCCTGCAGTCGATTCTATAGACTGTAACCTCCTACTCCGCTTCTTCAAAATTGTTATACATACATGCATCTTATCCTCTCTCATATATATACATGAAGAAAGAGATAAGGTTGTAGTTGGGCTTAGAGGTAGAGTTAGGGTCGTGCTCTGTTCATGTTGTGAAAAGGACTGAAAGGAGAGTGAAAGAAAGAGGAGAGATGGAGAGCAAAGAGAATGAGCGAGTGACGGAGAGCAAAGCGGGTGAGTGTGTTTGTGCGATTTAGATTGACTGAGATCGAGATTAAAAGAGAGCAAGAAATGAACGATAAAAAGCGAGAACGAATGAAACCTAAAGCAGGCCGACGCACTCCTAGTCTGGGTTAACAAGTAAAGCATCGCTGGTTTATTTCCCCTCAGCAAAATTGCATTGTATTTCTGCTAAATAAATTTCAACTTTAATTGCTTCAGAGCGCCACAGAGAGGAGATTAGTTCATTGCTTGAAGCAGTAAAGGTGTTGCATAAAAGAGGCTTCTTTACATTGTGGCTGGTTGGAAATCTCCTCGTTGACTAACATTAATGAGACTGTTTAAGGCCAGCAGCGGAGTCGTTAAAGATATCGAATAAAAATGCTTTGTGGTATTTATTTACGCCTTTTTTACGTTCCGAGTTCAAATCCTGTCCCGGTCAGTTTTTCATTGTCAGCTTTCCTGGAGCCCGTAATATTAGTTTCTGTTAAGTATCGGGTTCGATGTAATCGACTGTACTCACCGAAAAATGTCATGTGGCTGTATATAAAAAGAGCAATAACATTGACCAGAGCACGACTCTACGTTCTCAGTTCGAATCCGACCGAGAGCAGCTGAGCCTTTTTATTTCTCGGGAGTATCTTTTATTCTCTCGGGTGATTGACAAAATAAGTAGCAGTCAAGTACTGGGGTCAATATAACCATCAGTCTCTAAGATATCAATATAGCAAACCGGAGTATGACTTCTTGTTTATGAGTCATAATTCAATTAGGATCGTCATTACTTTTTATTCTTCCAGGGATGGGCCAGGGGGTGGGGATGGAATAAAGAATAAGTGAAGTACTTGTGAACCGAGTACCTTAACCACCAGACTATGTGCCACCTCCATCATGATATACAGGAATCTTAATTCTTCGGCGATTGAAATACGTTTATATTTTTTAAAAGAGCTGAATTCGAACCTCTCTCCTTTCTATAATAGGCACAAGGTCTGGAATTTTGCTGGGTGGATTATATCGACCCCAGTGTTCAACTGGTACTGATTTTTATCGACCCCCGAATGGGATGAAAAGCAAGGTCGACCTCGGCGGAATTTGAACTAAGAACGTAAAGGCGAACGAAATGACTAAGCATTTCGTCCGGCGTGCCAGCTCACCGCCTTAGGCTACTAACAAAATATTGTTTTAAATTTTAGAATAAGGCCAGCATTTCGGGATTAGAGGTAAATCGATTACATTGATCCCCAGTGCTCGACTGGTAATTATTTCGTCGACCCCAAAAGAGATTATAGGCAAAGTCGATCTCGGCGGAATTTGTACTCAGCAGGTAGAGACGGACGAAATGCCGGTAAGCATTTTGCTCGGCGTGCTAACGACTCTTCCAACTCGTCGCCTTAGTTGACCAGCAAAATATTAAATATCCATTAAATTCATTAACTCATTGATTAACATTTAATTTTCCGTATTTCGCATTAACAAAAAAAAAAAAAAGAAAAAATATTTTTGTTATTAATAAATAATGTTGATAAATCTATACGAATGCCAATATCGATAAATCTATACAAATGCCAATATCGATAATGTACTGATTATAATTAATTCAAATTGTTTTAGGAAGGGCAAAGTTAAAAAGTTAGATATGGACGATATTAAAATTGAATTAATGATTAATTTCCCAGTTCAAATCTAACGTTCCTTATTCTCTTGATTAAATCGGGTTTATTTACTTATTATGGTGTGTGCGGTTACAGCTGGGGCTGACTCACTGATATGTCAGACTAATGACTGATGAGAGATTGACGGTTTATATCATTTAATACTCGCTGGCTCAGGCTACATGATTGCAAAAAGGTACTGCGAACTGAAAGAGGCACCGAAATGGATTAGATTAATCTTTTCATGACTTTTAGGGATCCAATAGGCTGCAAAGTTTCGTGAAGCTTAAAAGGAGATTATCATCGTCTCTGGAAAGAACAATAATCTACTACAGTTAACCTTTAAATATGATTATTCTAGCAAATGTAATACTTATTTATTCGCATTGTTTTGAATTAATTATGCATTATTTCTTAGCCTTCAAAGCAGTGAGCTGGTAGAAACGTTAGCACGCTGGGCGAAAGGCTTAGCAGTACTTCGTCTGTCTTTACGTTCTGAGTTCAAATTCCGCAGAGGTCGACTTCGCCTTTCATCCTTTCGGGATCGATAAAGTAAGAACTAGTTGTGTACTGGGATCGATCTAATCGACTGGCTCCCTCCCGCAAAATCTTGTTCCTAGAGTAGAAAAGATTATTTCTTACCTTTGAGATTTTGTTTTGTTGTAATTATTTTTAGAATGATATTATAGGATAGGTTTGAGAGACCAGATCTGACTGGTTCGAACATAAAATGTTAGACTACTGACCGGACAGCTAGGTGAATTGAAGCATAGAGAACAAAGTGGCTTCGTTCCAAAGATAAACGAAGCAAACACTTACTGAAAGCTTTTAATTCACAAATCTTCAGCTAGAAACCTAACACTGTTCTGCTGAAACCTTTCGTCTTCTACTTAGATATGGATAGACCGAAGAAAGGTAGAGTCAAGCTCCAACTGGATTTGATTAAATGAATTTCAGAAGACGTAATTTATTATTTCACATGCAACTAGTGTCTCAGACCGAAGTGGTTATGACATTCAGGGTACCTTCACCCACTACAAAAACGTAGGTTGAAAATGCAGATAATAGTATATAAAATATGGCAAGAGAAGAGTTACGATCTGGATGCGACCTGAACTCCTTTAGAATGTAAGGAGTTAACGGTCGGAACACTTGCAAGAAGGGGCCATCTTCTCTGAAGACCTTCCGCTGTTCAGTTCTTCCCTAAAGATTCTAATTACTGACTGTGCGAGTAAGAATGAAGTGCATCATGCGAATAGACCATTCGTCGGAGGACGATAATTTAATCAGCTTATTCAGACGAGATAATTGGTCAGTTAATCCATTTTTATCTGAAGATTAAAGCAAATAAAATTGAGATTAACCAAAACTTTGACATACATTGAAGACTTCATAAATTCAATTGACTTAACCAATCAAAACACATGACTGGTATTTTTATCGATTTTTATCGATTCCAGAAAGATGTAAATGCAAGCGAAATATAAAGTGAACATCTGAATATAAAGGGGACATAACCAAATATCAAAACAATTTAGTTCGGCGCTCTATGTACTTAGTTCGATGACGAAATTACTGTTCCTATATAATAATGAAATAAAAATTTTTTTTTTCTTTTAAGAATTGCCAAAAATAGAATCCCCCCCCCCCCCAAAAGGAGAAAATAAAGAAATTTGGGAGGTAAGTAATAAAACTTGTTAAATTCTAACACACACACACACACACACACACACACACCATGTACTGATGTTGTATGATTGTCGTTCTTTGAGATTCTAATTCTGGTAAAGGTTAAACTGATTTACGGAGGTTTTGTCACATCTACCTGTCAGAAAAATACATATCCAAAGTAATCCAGGTGATAATCCAGTGTAGAGTTCAAAGCTGGGCACCCACAGTCTAATCCAGAGGAAGTTCGTTTAAGCGTTAGATATGTGGCATAAATAAAATACAAAAAAAAAAAAATAATAAAAATTGATACCAGAAAAGGGACAAATTTTAAGTGTAAAGTTTATACTGAAATCCGTAGATTATTTCATGCATAATCTTAATTAATCTACCGAGGTGTCAGAGCATCCGATTCGATATTTCCCTATTTTTGCTACATCTTTACTTGCGGATCGTTTGCCAACATAACATGGCAGTCCTGGTTTAGGACGAATATTACTGTAATTTAGCCCCAGGAGACATCGTCTCCAGTTGGATATATGACACGATCTGTGTCCTTATATTTCCCAAATTCCCTTGTTTGAAAATATAAAGGCATAGACTGTGCTGTATAGCCTGCACCTAAATTACTGTTCTTGAATGTATTGCCTTATTTCCTGATATTAGCCATGGGGAGCAAAAACAAATCCCCAAAAGTTATCCCGTCATATGGCAGCTAAACACTTGGTCTTAAAATATGAATCAAAATATTTAGCAAAAGATGTTTTTTTCTTTTAATATAATATTTTACAGATATTGGAATGGAAAATTATTTGATGGAGCAACACCTGTGGAATGGGGAATTTGACGAAGAATTTCCAGAAGAATTTCATTTCCTTTGGCTGGGAAATATAGAAAGGGCACAAAGACAACGGTTGTTGAAAGGAAAAATTAATTTTTCTTTACTCTCAACGGTGTTGGTTTGGTTCTCTCTTTTTAATGTTCTTTTGTAAATGGTGTTGTTAGTGTTGTTGCTTAGCTCCAGGTTGCATACTGGGGTCGATCTAATTGATTAGCCCCCTTCCCCAAAATTTTGGGCTTTGTGCCTAGAGCAGAAAAGAATAGTATATAATAATTATTTAATATATGATAATTAGATTCCTAGCTGTAAATGTAATTACATTTATTCGTCTTGTATTCAGATATAATTTGAAAAATTCATGACTGTCATATTTTAAATATGAAACGTTATTCTTTTCCAGATATGGTTCCACCAAAATGTGTATTTGATACAACCAGCCTCCCAGATGGAAATTGCTCAGTTTTTAACTGGATAGATCTATCAATAATAATATTGACTCGAAATTTCGCCAAGAGTCGGTTTGAATTGTAGGAAAGTGCGAGCAAGTGAGAGAGAGAGAGAGAGAGAGAGAGAGAGAGAGCTAAAAAGAATGTGAGAGAGAGAGAGAGCTGGAGAGCGAGAGTGAGAGGGAGTGAGCGTATGAGAGAGTAAGTGTGAGAGAGAGTGAGCGTATGAGAGAGTGAGTGTGTGAGAAAGTGTGAAAGCGAGGCCGTGTGCATGTGTGAGTGTGTACACGTATGCATGCATGACCGTATTTATAAATATGCACATCATTAGCCAACAGGTGATGAAGTGGCAAATAGTTGTGCCTTGAGAAAAACACACGGAGAGGGCTCATGAGAGGAAGCTTGCCAAATACGAGGAACAGGCAGAGCAGAGCAGAAATCAGGGCAGACAGATACATTGCGGGAAACTTGAAGCGGATCTCCGAGCTTTGTGGAAAGTTCATTCTGCAAAGCTCTGACTGGACTTAGAGTTACTGGTGCAGTATAACAGTGAGTGACAATTCCATCACTGATGAGGCAGGGAAAGCTACAAGTGGCTTTGGATAAAGAGAACAGAGCGGGAGTTGACTGCTAATAAGTTGGAGGCTGGGATTTAAAGAATCCCAACTAAAAAAAATCTGGGAATCTCAGAGCGTTTGTGAGATGTCCCTGAATTCTGTGTGTGTGTGTGTGTGTGTGTGTGTGTGTGTGTGATCCTTCTATAGGTCGCAGCGACTTTTTTACAGCTCGATTCGAACGCGACTTCGCGTATTCAACAACTTTCAGTGAGAAAGTGATATCATGCAAATGCCTCTTCATGTTGATAAATAACATGGCGTCGAATTAAAGACAGGTACGGTACAAAAACAAACAAACAAACTCACTTTTTTTAAAATTAATTATTTCATACTAACAAAAGTAAATAAATATATAAAGAAATATCTAAAGAGAGTCTTCCGTATACCTCAAGGCTTCGGAATTAGCGATTCGGGTTTCGTCGGTTATTCCAAGTGTCGGAACTTCAGACGTGGCTTGTACCAAGAAAATATCTGAAGACTTTTTTTATAGGATACGCTTTTAAGTTGCACCCCCAACTTTAGGTGAACATTTTAGGGGAAAAAGTGCAACTTACAACAGAGTATATACGGTAGTTGGCCTCGGAATATAGAATAGTTTTAAAGTTAATATTTTAGTTACCTGTGTGAAAAAGCAGTAACTAAGGTGTTAAGTTGATGTTAATATACTTAATACTGGGGAAAAAAAATGAAACAAAAACAAAACTACAATTATATGTGGTTAAGAAGCACTTTTTGCAGCCATTTGGATTCGGTTTCAGTCTCAGTGTACGGCACCTTGGACATGTGTCTTCTACTATAGCCATGGGGTCAGCCAAAGCGTTGTGGTTGAATCTTGGTAGTCGGAAGCTCAATGAATCCAAACTAATGCAAAGAGTGCTTGTACGTTCATACATACATACGTACACACACACACACACACACACACACACACACACAGACACATATATATATATATATATATATGCATGTATGTGTGTGTATTTGTATATGTGCTCAAAGGTGCGTGTGTATGTGTATATAACTATGTGTGTGTGGATTGCTTTTGTTATCTTTCTGTCGTCTGATAAATCCTATAAATTGCTACAGTCCACATTGTAGACTCAAAAGAATTTTAATATTACAATTGTTGCTAAGGCAGCGAGAGCTGGTAGAATCGTTACTGCACCGGACAATATGCTTCGCAGTATTTCGTCCGTCTCTACGTTCTGAGTTCAAATTCCATCTAGGTTGACTTTGCCTTTCATCCTTGTGGGGTCGATAAATTAAGTAGCAGTTGAGGACTGAGGTCGATGTGATCAACCTGCTTCCTCAGTTAAAAATTGCTGGCCTTGAGCCAAAAGTTGAAACCGATATTGCAATTGGAAATGAAGAGGATAAGTAAAATGATATTAAGTAGAATCGACTGGATTTGGAATATTGGTAAAATCTTGACTACGAGGATTGTGGATTGGTGGGTAAGTTTGGCCGAGTAACTTGCGTTCTAGTCAGAATAGTAGTCGAAAGCCTTTAAAATTACGTAAGGGAGATAATTCCATTAAAATCAGTTGATTGAAGTTTTTGTTTTTTAATTTATGTTGTCAAAGCATCGCCTATAAGGTCTCTGGTATGTAATATGTCAATCTGAAAATCTTGCATCAATCGAGATTGTTCAAGTTCGATTCCAGGCGACATCGAACTTCAGGTTGCTCCGATCGATTAGGCTGGCAAAAGTGAGTTTGTATTCGTAATTCAAAGAGCCAGCCTTGTCACATTGTGTCACGCTGAATCTCCCTTGAGAACTACCTTAAATTAGCAAACTGTTCCGTTGATTGGATCAACTGATACCCTCGTCGACACAGCCTTTTGTTAGTCTTGACTAAACATACATCTGCCCAAAGGAAACGTCCCGACTGTATCTGTATATATGCATTAAAATATCCAATATGTTCAACACAGTAAGCTGTGAAATGGGGGAGATTTGACGTGTTTATAACTTTTCTAGTCACTACGTAATCGTCCCTTTCATTAAAATGAAAAGTTTATCTTGTGATGTGATTCTGCAGGAGGGTGAAAAAGAGAAGTGACTTATTCTTTTAAATAACTATACAATTGGATGTCATACATAAATATATAATAGTTGATCGGAATGTTTGGACAAGATAAACAAAATTTCAATCAGCTGATCCAAATTGAATTATCTCCCTTGCTTTTTTAAAAAAGTGTTTTAAGCAACCTCTTTTTAACTTAACCTGGTTGGAGCTGGGTATTTCACTGGAGACATGCTTCTTTTCTCACTTTTCTTTGTGGTACTATGCATCGTTCTCCTCTTTAGCTTCGGTCTTCCTCCAATGCCAAAATAAAGGGCATGTAGCGGTGACTTTCTCTCTTGAATGAGCGCAGTTGTTGATTCTCTTCAAACTGGTCTTTGAACAGTTTCTTTTTCTCTCCTCTAGCTAAACAATGATCATGATGTAGCTGTTCCTAAGGTTTGTAATAAAAAAGATGTCAGGTACGTGCACTGCATGTCTGAGCCATTTCAGGTGATACTTATCGATTTTATTTTGTTATTTGCTTATATTATTTCCGGCCCAGAGGTTAGGGCAGCGGACTCGCGGTCATAGGATCGCTGTTTCGATTCCCAGACCGGGCGTTGTAAGTGTTTATTGAGCGAAAACACCCAAAGCTCCACGAAGCTCCGGCAGGGGATGGTGGCAAACCCTGCTGTACTCTTCCACTACAACTTTCTCTCACTCTCACTTCCTGTTTCTGTTGTGCCTGTAATTCAAAGGATCAGCCACTTTCACGTTAATTTCACGAGCAGGCTGTTCTGTTGATCGGATCAACTGGAACCTTGGACGTCGTAAGCGACGGAGTGCCAACAAAAATTCCGACTAATCAAAGATTTTCAGTTCTGCATGTTACATGCGTAAGCTCTGCATACAGTGTTTTGACAATATAGTTAAGAACTACACTTAACTGATCTTAATTGAATTATCTCCCTTACTTTAAGATTTCATGTAACTCTAGAAGAGGACAGGGGTTAGTTTCGTATCGTTATTTATTATCAGAATAATAAACCGTTGAGTGCTGGGATGATAACGATGTTAATGAATCGAATTAGGGATTGATTTACTTTAGCTGGTGTTAACTTTGTTATGACACTGGAAGGATTTATTTATTAGGTATTTTTTTCATGTTTGTATAATTTTTGTGGTTATAGCGAGGATAACGAAAAGGAACTGGATAATTATTTCTAATTTACCTGGTTAATAATCTCTAATTTGTTCGGATAAAAATCTCAAGCGATTCAAATTTATCAACTCAATGCGAAAGACCTACATCAATGTTTTATCAACATAGATAAAAAAATATTCAATTAGCTGGTTTTAATTTAGTTAAACCCATTACGTTAAAAAGTATATTGCTTTTTGTTCTCTTGAGTGGTTGAATTTGTTCCATCTTGTGTCGGGCCCATTTTCTCTCCATTCTTTCTTTCTGCCTCTCTCTCTCTCTCTCTCTCTCTCTATTGTACATTTAAATTTTGCGTCTTACACAATAGTTATATATGTTATATGTAATATCTGGAATTTAGTGATATAACATTTCCGTCGTATATAATACCACTTATATATAACACATTCAGCCATCATTCATATGAAATATTTCGCCATACACCTTTAGCCATAAACACAACGTTGCTATATATCTTTAGTCTCAAATCCAGTATTTAGTCAATCACAACATTTTATCATATATACAACGTCTAGCCATATACATTTAGTCAAACAACATTTAATTATACTCGATATTTAATCATATATATTTAGTCATATACATTCGATCATATGTCAGTCATATGTTTCAATAATATACTAAATCATACCCCACTGTTAGTCATCTACAACATTTAGTCATAAACAGCATATAGTTATTTGCAACATTTAGGGTGGGGAGCTGGCAGAATCGTTAACACGCCGGGCAAAATGCTTAGCACGAATTCGTCTGTTTTTACGTTCTGAGTTCAAATTCCACCGAGGTCGATTTTGCCTTTCATCCTTTTGGGATCGATAAATCAAATACCAGTGAAACAGTGGAGTCGATGTAATCGGCTTGTCCCCTCCCACCAAAACTTCAGATCTTGTGCCTTTAGTAAAACGTATCATTTCCAACATTTAATCCTTTTCGACATTTAGTCAAATACTTTTAGTCATGCACAGTATTTAGTCCTACACAATATTCAATCATTCATCAGTCATATGTACCACATCTACTTACAAACTAAATTCAATCCAGCATTCAGTCAGAAACAACATCATATGCTACATTTTGTCATAAAAATTCATTCAATCGTGTTTCTCCGCCCCCGCAATCTCACCGCCCCTATTTCTGTATCTATTACTCTCTCTTCCTCCTTCTCTCCCTCTCAATCTTAAATTCCGCCGAAGGGCAAAAAAACTAGACAATCTGCTGTCTCTCTTTTTGCTTCATATACTGCCATCTTTGAAAGGGAATCCCTGCTAAGTTTCCTGACTCCAGCGGTCTCCAACTGTTCGAGTTGAGGGTCAACATACTTCAGCGAGTGTACATGCAGTTATTTCCAGCCACCGTTGCACAAACCCACTCCCCACCGCCACCACCACCAACAACAACTACATCAACACCAATAATAGCCTCTCTTCTTTTCACCCGCCATATTTCTCTTTCCCCACTATCGTTTTATTCTCAACCACTTCGCAACAAAAAAAGATAATTGCAGTTATCCCTGTCATTTCAAACTTGATGGATTTGAATCCATGGATGCTTGTTTTATTTCTTTCTTCTTTCCTTTCTTCATCTCGCTATCTGTTTGTCTATCTAGCTATTTATCCATCTGTCCATCTTTCTATCAGTCTATCTACCCAGCCCTCCATCCACCCATTCGTTTTCTCCTCTGTGCATCTCTATCTAAATCTATCCGTCCATATATCTCTCTTCTGATTTATAAATTACATCGACGAAGACAAAAACAAAAAAAACAAAAAAAAAAACAAACAAAAACGTTTGGTAGATTGGAATCAATGAACGAACCTCTACCTGGTTACATATACGCACACGTGTGTGTACATATACAGATATATACATATATACACACGTGTGTGTAAATGCATAGATATACAAACATCAGATAGACCGACTCTATTCTTTTATTCTTTTACTTGTTTCAGTCATTTGACTGCGGCCATGCTGCAGCTCCGCGTTTGGTCGAATAAATCGATCCCCAGGACTTATTCTCTGTAAGCCTAGTACTTATTCTGTCGGTCTCTTTTTGCCGAACCGCTAAGTTACGGATACGTAGACACATCAACATCGGCTGTCAAGCGATGGTGGGGGAACAAACATACACACACACACAAATATATATATGTATATACGACGGGCTTCTTTCAGTTTCCGTTTGCCGAATCCACTCACAAGGCTTTGGTCGGCCCGAGGCCATAGTAGAAGACACTTGCTCAAGGTGCCACACAGTGGGACTGAACCCAGAACAATGTGTTTGGGAAGCAAGCTTCTTGCTACACAGCCACTCCTGCGCCGGGGTTACACTGTATATTCTTAAACGAATCTCTCCCCAGCTTCTTGCTCTTTCCTCTTCTCTTTCCTTACTGAGTGAAGAAGGGCAGTTTCCGAAATGTTATAGCAGTCGACTTATTCCATTTTCCAGAGCGTTACACATATACATAGATATATCCATATAATATATACACATACATACATATGCATAAATACATGTATGTGTGTGTGTATTTACATATGCATATATAAACGTATATAATTATATATAAGTATATATATCTGTGTGTATATATTCGAAAACGTATGTACATATGCAAGAGTATATATATGCACATATCTGTATATCTTTATCTATATATATACAGATATAT
>JARUKP010000245.1:0-12612 GCA_029874955.1 Octopus insularis | reverse complement strand
TTTCCTATCTTGAAGCTACAAAATAATATCAGATAAATTTTTTTAAATATGAATAAATAAGGATTACTTTTGACAAAATAATCTGAACACTAAAGGGTTAACAAAGGGGTATATATATCCACAACAAATTTTTAACATTGATTGAGTCTAGCTTGTTTTGAAAACCGATGCCAAGACAAACTTCCATTTCTAAAAGAAAAAAAAAAGAAAAACCCTGCACCAGCTTCCAAGGCTTCCAAGCATTGGTTGACTTGATGTTAATATCTAAGACACCAGTGGCTATGAAAGGTACTTTAAATTTCATCATTAGAACATTGTTCCAGGATTGATTTGCTTCATGTTTCTGCCAAACTCTCAAAGAATAATGTCTGGTTAAGAACCTTGAAAAAAAAAAAAAAAAAGAGCCTTGCTTCTCATGGACAAAGCACTTGGTCAGCAATCTAATCTGGATGACCGAACAGAACACATTCAAACAAATAACTTTTGCATTCATGAGTAATAAACCATAACTATTTTCTTTCTTTCTCTTTTTATTTTTTTAGGATATTGATGTTTGAAGAGAAAAACAAACCAAAGGAACAACCGAAAGGACCTCCACCGAAGCGAGATCTCAGCAATCTTCCATGATATGAAAGACTGTCGGCAGCTCTGGTTTGGGAAGCACCATTCTAAAAAAAGTGTTATAGTCTCGTTATGGATTAGATATCCAGCTCATTTGCTGATAAATTCTATTTTTTTAAAAAAACAAGGAACAATCAATAAATAAACAAACGAAAAAAGTATTTACAATTTTAAACCATCTAAAATGACATACTTTCAATTTATCCATAACAGAGCTGCTTCAAGTGACAAGGCACATTTATATATATATTTTTTGTTGATATCTTGTTTCCCTCTTTTTGTTCCCCCCCCCCCACCAAAATACAATTTAAATTATAATTGATATTACACATTCTTCTCCAGTAAACATCTGGATTCTGGCTAGTAATTTCAAACCCACTTTATTTGACTAATTTAATAAATTTTCCCTAAAAGAAGAAAGACAACATAATCTTTTTTTTTTTTTTCTTTATGTAAATTAAACAATCAGTGAAACCAAATATAAGTCGGGTCACTTGCAGAAAATCATTTTGTTGGATGAGTTAACGATCAATTCATAATTATCTCTGCTTATGAACCTATGTGAATTTGTGTGTGTGTGTGTGTGTATACATGTATCCTTGAAAGACATGATTGTGTGGTTAAGAATTTCGATTCATAACAATGTGGTTTCAGGTTCAATCTCACTGTATGGCACTTCTGGCAAAAGTCTCATGATCAACATTACCTTGTGATGGAAATTTGGGCTTCTTTCAATTTCCATATACTAAATCCACTCACAAGGCCTTGGTTGGTTCAGAGTTATAGTAGAAGACGTTCCCAAGGTGCCATACACCAGGACTGAACCCAGAATATATATATATATATATACTCAAATGTAAATTGGTAATGTTATGACAGACTATTGGCCTGTCTACCAAGCCAGGAGAGCAGCAGCATCCAGAGAGTAGAACAATGTGAGAAAGCGCACTGTGATGAGTGGTGTATATTACATCTGATAGTCTGGTCAATACAGTAAGACATGAATGCAGGTATTGCTTGTATGGTTAAGTTCAGTTCCACTATGCAGCACCTTGGGGAAGTATTTCCTATAACACTGAGCCAACCAATACCTTGTGAATGGATTTAGTAGGCAGAAACTGAAAGAAGATAATTCGTCAAACTAATACACCTGCTTGTTGCTACACGTAATTCAGAAACACGTTTTGTGTCGCTTATTTTGTAACCCAAAAAAACGGATACAGATTATAAACAATGAAAGGCTGGTTTTGGTGATTCCTTTGACCTTACAATGTATGCACTCAGCTGTCATTGCTCCAATGGAAACTTTAGTGTCATCTGCATAATGAATTGCTGGATCATAATTAAAAGCTGATTCATAGAAGTTGCTTCTCTGAGCTGTTGGAACTGCTCTTCATTCTGCAGTGGAGATCCTATTCCTTGTCAGGTGTGCATACCTCTGTTCATCACTTTGAGATGCTCTGGCGTATCTTTCATATAATCATATATATATATATATATATACTTTATATATGTATATATAAATTAAGGATATAAACATCAGCAAGAAAAATGAATAACAGGTTTTATGAATGAAGTCCTTTGAGATATTTGTTCTGCATTGTGTTATAAATATTTCCTTGCCTCTCTTATTGTCAGAAAAACAGTGAACTAGGGATTGATCCTGTAGAAGCTGAAACCAACAATGCTATTGTTAGAAAATTGCACTAAAAATAACAAATTCAGGTGTTAATCAAATGGATTTATTATCAAACAAGAATTCATTTTAAAAATAGGTAACAAGGTGATGTTAAACCTATTTTTACTGACAATATTTACAAAATACAAAATATATAAATTCATCCCATTCAATGAATTTAAAATGAAGTCAAATATATTTATTTATTAAATAACTTTCATGTAAAACCAAACAGAAAACACAAATATGGAATGTCTCTCACATGAGATATTCATTAAAAGTGATTCTAGTTTATTCAAAGCTGAAGTAAATCATGTTAAGCTGCTCTGCGGCATAAGTTAACGTATTGATGAGAACATTCCATGTGTCAGATGTTCTTTGCTTCTCTTCTTTTTGTTGAAACATTTCCACAGCCGGATAGTTTCATCAGCCGAAAGACTTGCAATTGTACTTTCATCTGGGGAAAGAGCAAGATTTAGAATTCTTGCAATGTGACCTAAAAACGAAAGATTTTTGTTAATAACACAGAAGTTAAGAATTCTAAAAAATGGCATTTTTGTACATTTATTGAATTGATTAAGCATAACGAGGAAAGCAATGTGATAATCTTGTCTTTTTCAAGAGATCAGCAAGAAAGAATATACACAAAGGGAACTAAAACCAAATCCCATATTAAGGATTTAAGTGGTTGGGTACCAGTCGCCTTACTGTAAGGCACTCATTACTTCTACTTCTATGTAATGTAATGTTCGTACAAACAAAAAAAGTTACCAATATTCTAAAGGGAGAGCACTCCTACAGTCTTTCATTGCTGTAATATTTTCCCAGTTTTACTGTCACCTGAACTATCTCCTCATTGAATTATATTGTAAGTGGCTTCATATGCCACACACACTTGTCCTTTTAAACCTAACTCTCAGGTAGAATCAGCCTAACAAAGTAGGGCACCAAGATTGAGCATTTGAATTGCAAACACAGTCCATCAATAGACTTCCACAAATTACTCATGGACCCAATTTCACTCACATAGCTTGGGTTGAAGACACCCAAGAATAAACACAGGACACCATGAGTGAAAACAGACTTTTTAAACATTTGGGTCCACCTGGTGACCATTTACATTACATAGAAACATATATCCAATTTGCTTAAAGCTAATAATTCATGCCACTGCTAATCTAATTTTCTCACTTTTGGTAAATCTCTTTATTGCCTTAGAGAATGCAGAAAGCAAAATATTCAGAGTATCATCAACAAATTGTGAATCTACACACACATTCCATCTTGATGACAATGACCAGGGTTGATCGTTTGACCAATTGATTGTGGAAACAGCACTGGTAGGGAGGACATATCGTAAAAACAAAATACTGCCATCAATATTCATCTAGATCTGAAATTTGAAAATCTTTTAAGTTTTAATTACCTTTCAGTTCTCCGACACTTTCGAAAGAAGGATATTTCCAGAAAGAGAGAGAATAATTTGAATATCCATGTCCAGATACAATTTCATGGTGTTCATTTGACCATATTAATGAAGTGATCTGAAAGAGAAAAAAAAGTTTCAAATAAAATAATTCTCTTCCCCACCACCACCACCACCATAATTCTTTTATATCAGTTTTGTTCCCAGCTGGTATGTGTTGGCTGAGTCATCACAATTTGAGTCGGTTCTTATTTGGAGTTGCTGCTCTTCCAGACACATCGTCTGCCTACGTCCTATTTCTCTATTAGGCTTCTGCAGCTGGGTCCAATCACCATTAAAGATATCATGTCCTTAAGACTAAAGTAAGTTTAATATATTCTTTCTGAAACAATTACATTTGACAAAGACAGAGTGAGCCCTATCAAACCAACCTTATTAGAACCTTTTTGCAATTGAAAATATCTTAATTCTTTCTGTTTGAACAATGTAAAAAAAAAAAAAGCAACTGCAATAGCCAGGTATGTGACGAATCATCTTTCTGGGGGCCCTGAAGGAGGACCTGTGGTTGTACAGGCATTGCTTGACCACTGTCCTGGCTGACCTGATGTATTTCCAGGTTTGTGTGTTGGTTGTGTTCACATTACTGGTGCATCTTCGGTTGGCTCCAGGCCTGGTAATGCTGTTATTGCCACCAGTGTTGGTGCTGCTGTTAGTAGTTATCATTATAATGCACAGGCCAAGCGAATATCAATATCTTCATTAAATGCTACAGAAATTTCTAGAATTACAGAAAACAAAGAAAGAAGTAAAAGTAATGCAAAATAACCTGTGAATGTGTTAGTTTAGAGTTGATACATTTTCCTGATGGTATGCTCCATACATGGATTGTTTTGTCTTTGGATCCTCCACCACTGGCAAGGATAGAATCTTGCCAAGGACACCAGCTCAAAGCCTACAAAAAGGAAGGTAAAATGGAGATTCCAAACAATTGAGGATTAGGATGAGCTTAACCTTCAATAATAGCAATGAATCTAGTTTAAGTGTGTTAGAGTAGATTATCAAGGGCTGGGATTTGGTTGACAAGTACATTTTTTTCTATTTGAATTTGAACTTGCATTAACACAACATAGTTTCATAACGTTGCTAACGTTCAAGGCTTGATGTTGTAATCTGTATCGTAATCAAAGATCGAGAGGTGTGATTGAGGGTGGGGGGAAGATGCAGACAGTCAAGTGTTTACCTCTAGAAATTGCCTGGACCTGGAGGAACAAAGTGATTTGAAACTGAAACTGACCAACATTCAATCTGATATCAATGCCTTGATTCAGAATCACCATTCTCATCCCTCACATATTGATGTTATCAATTTCAATAAAAGATATTCCAGCAATATGATGCCTTTTGCACATTTTCTAGCCATGAAAACAATTTCATAACAATTGAAAATTTAATACTGTATACTCATACACGTAGTTTTAAATGTAAAAAGTGAGTCATCTTCAATACGATTTCTTAATTTGTCTTACATGTATATTTTAGCTAACATTTTAATTGCCAACATCAGCATCCGGTTCGTATTTAAAATATGGTACAGTAGGGCAAGGTATTAAGGTATTTGAAATGAGGACGGTCGGTGGTCAATGCAAAAGGAAAAGTGGCTAAAGGGGGTCGATGTAGAAGGAGAAATGACAAAAGGGATTTGATTCGGAAGGAGAAGTGGCTAAAGGGGGTTGATGGCTGAAAAAGTTTCTCAAACCCTGGACTAAACACTTCAAAGCCATGCTCCAGTATGGCAGGAGTCTAATGACTGAAACAAGACATGCCTGTATGCCTGGACAATCATGATTTTACTTAGCTTGATGTGTCTTCTCAAGCATAGCAAACTCCCAGTCTCAATCCCTTGTCGTCCTTTCTGAAAGACATGTTCTCCTTAAGGAGTTTAGTGTGATTGCTTATCTAATTATTTTTTGCACTGTGATTATACAAAAATACATGTTTCCTCCATGTTCTATTTAAAAACTACTCAAAGGACAGTAATTAAATATATCTTACCTTGACAGCAGCTCTATGATGTGTTAATGTTAATAATGGCTGAATGGAGACACTACGATTAAAATCCCAAATATTCACAATGTTATCATTGCCTCCACTGGCCAAGTAGCGACCATTGCCTGACCATTTCAAGCCACAAACAATACTTGTATGAGCAGAAATGGTACTGATCACATGATCAGAAAGTCGGATATCATGATGATATATTGTGCCATCATTAGTACCACTAGAAAAATAAATTAAAGTACATTTATCATATACTGGACTGTATGTGTATGCATACATATATACATGTGTGTGTGTGTGTGTGTGTGTGTGTGTGTGTGTGTGTGTGTGTGTGTGTGTGTGTGGTGAAGAAGTGTGCTTCTTAAGCACGTAATTTCCAATATAGTAGTTCGCAGGGACTGCCGGTGTTGAATTTCTCTGTTATGTCCTGCAGGACAATGATGGAAAGTAAGGGACTGAGGACTGAGCCTTGATGAACACCTGCCTGTACACCAAATTCTTCATTGTACTTGTTAACTCTCACCATACTGGCAGCAACCCTGTATATGGCCTGTACAGCATTCACAAGCCACTCGTCTATTCCTTGCTTCCTCAGAGCCCACCATATCACATAGTGGGGGTACTCTATTGAAGGATTTCTCTACATCAACAGATGTCAAGTACAATGGTTTATTCTTGGCTAAGTATCTAGAAATAAAATAAGGTCACTTGATGCATTTAAATACTTGATCTAATATTTAGTAGACATGTCTTGTGCAGTTTTTAGTGAGTTAACCCATGTGGACATTATACTGAAATACAATCAAGGCTAAAACTTATTGCTTTAGTTAATTGCAATTAACAAGGATGAGTTAAACAAAAGAAATGAACTCACCAGCTAAGAATGTTGGCATTCCAAGAGAGTGTATGTACTGAAGTTCTTGCTCCAGACATAGTATGGAGTAGTTTCTGGGTTTTTGTATCCCATATCTAGCAAAAGAGAAAAGAAAAAAAAACATGATGTATCTTTACATGTGTAAAATATCCTTAAATATGATATATAGAGAATGAATAAATTTCCTTACAACTTAATATACATGTTTCAATGTTTACATAAGTGGGATGACTTCTGTGAGAGAATTGCTCTTCTTCCTCCTAATTTTCCAACCATAAAGTATATGTAGAACCTGCTTTTTAAATTTTCTTTTATACTAGCAAACTGGTATCATATGAGTAAGGTACCTTGCTCAGTGGAGATTGTCAGATATAAATTTGTGCTATGTTATCATTGGTACAGTACCTTAACATTAAAGCCATTGAACCTCATAAAAGCTATATAATAATTAAAATGTAGCAGAGTAAGACTAATTCAGGCAAGCTGAAGAGTATTATAGTTTTCGTCTCTTTTGTTAACCCTACAAATTTGACTGGAAAGGGGGCTGATATGGCAGCTGGTTTCACTTTCATTTCCAACTGCATGTAAATCACGAGTTTATCATGCATGCAGACTCCAATTTCAGCCAACCAGAATTCATAAGTTCTAGAATGTTCCTTTGGTGACAGCCATGTAAACAGCTGTTGTGAGCATGCAAAGCCAGAGAAAATTGGGACACCGTTTGTTATGGTCTTAGGTGAATTCTTCTCTCAGCTATTTCACAGCTTCATACTCAAACCAGCACAATTTCCCTAATAACTGTTTTCACAGCTCTATACCAACTTGGAGATGGATGAAGAAATCAATGTTGCCAAACGTTTTTAGAGTGATGTAAAAAATCCATTTAAGCATTATCAGTGAAGACCTTCATCATCTGTAAAATACAGGTCTACAGCAGTGAATGTTAGTTATCATATAGTTTTATTTGGAGTTAAATGGCTTAAAATAGTGCAAGTTAAGTGCTTTGACCAGAGACAGAAAGTAAGATATTTACTGTTGACTCCATGGATGATAGGGCAACATTATACACATGATTAATTTCATCTTTATAATATTTAATACAGTATCAAAGTTAATGCTTAGATTATGAGGTAAGAATGTAAGACATCTTTTCCAACAGCTTTATAGCAAAAGATAAAATTGTTAATTAATACTATTTTATACAAATTGAATAACAAATCACAGGAAAAATAGAAAGAATTTGAATTCTATATTTTAATTTTAGATCTGCTTCCTGTAATTTATCTGTGTTTGTATGTTGAAACATCTAAAGAATCCCTGTTTTTTACATTAGGGAATCCACAAATAAAAAAAAAAAGCAGGTTACATGTCAGGCAATATTTAAAATATACCTGATATGGGAAATAATGTAAGCATACATACCTGAAGTTCTCCTGAATTATTTCCGACTGCAATGAAACTCCCATCAGCACTGAAGCTTACACAAGAAACATAATTCTCTTCAGTTCTCTCCTCATTGTTTTGCAGTGCCTCAATAGAATCTTGTTCCAAATCAAAAAGATAACATGAATGACCCAAGGCAGCACATAAAACATTTCTTGTAGACCAATCAAGCAAATTGCAATCTGTAAGTAAAAATTAAAAAAAAATTTAAACGATGGAAATTTTGACAAGAAGCTTTCATTTTTCTCTTCTGAGATTAACATAAAAGATTATGAACAACCAGTTGGTTCTGTAAATATATTGGTTTGGAGCAATACTGGTGAAGGAAAACAAATAGCTGTAGAAGATAATTACAGGAAAAATACATAGTTCTCAAATAATTTTACTTCGCTATGAAGTTATAAGGAATCACTGAACAATTTATTGGAACTGTTTAGGCAACTCTTGAACCCCCACCCCCCCTCTTAGCATCCTACTGATCTCCTGTGAAGCTTGCAAACTATAAAAAAGCTGGCTGCATACCATCCCCCATTACTAGTAGGTCTATGTATAAGGGACTGCATTGATCCCTCTTCTTCAATATACTTGTATCCATCTTTCCACCAGCATTCATCTCATCCAGCTGTTCATATCTCTCATCTCACCACACATGATGCTCCCTTGCTCACTCACTCCCACCTATTGTTCCACTGACATTTATCCCTTCTTTTCCTCTATTTCTTCCATACTCCTTTCTGCAATAACAAATATTCTGCTACTCTCTCTCTCTCTCTCTTCTGCTTCCATCCTCTCACAACCAAACATTTGTTTCTCTCATTACTTTGCCTAAAATCATCATCCATTCTCAAGGTGAAAGTGAGGCCACAATAGACGGCACTTTGCCACAGTGGCCCCTTCGATGACAGAACTTGTAAGCCATGCCTGTTGATGCTTATTGACTGGTTTTAAGAAAAATCAGTTTTAAAGAAGTTAAAAAGATACTCACAGAAATTATCAATAAGGTCAGGAGCATCAAGGATGCGATCAGAATATTGATTAATTTCCCGAGCGACTGTTTTACATGGAGAATTTGCTTTCTTTTTGTACAGATTTTCAAGACTTTTACAACACCCTGGAAAATAGGACAGATTCATTAAAACAAGAGCTTCTAAGGAAGGCCAACAAAATTATCTGTTACATGCAAGAACTCCAAGCATTACATGTGGCTCACTGAAGAAGTGGTTATAAAACTTACCAAATTTTAGCTTTTTACAAGTGAATGATAAAACTTTGTCACTGGTTGGGTTTTTCCCATTTAGTAAAACTGTATTTAGATGTTCATTATAATTTGACTTGAATTCACTTTGGAGGTTTTCATTCTTGACAATCATATAATGGGCAAGGTCAGTATTTGTAGAGGAACGCTGTGGTATAAATCTGCCAAAGAAAGTGTAGTTAAAGACTAACATATTATATAAGTTTTGTTCAAAAACACCAAATACTATATATAGGGAAGCACGCACTAGGTACCATTTGGTAGGCATGCTGATGGAACATAATTGTATTGAAAAATTTATGCCAATATCCTAATGATAATTAAGAAATCCTAGTGAAATATATTGGAACAAATTATACATTTTATCATGGTTATTGGATTAATGTTCAATAAACTGGCAAGGAGTGGACAGGTCTGCATATAATGCAAATCTTTCTCTACAATTTCTTTATTTGATTGCTAAAAGAAAATTTTTTTAGAAATATTAAAAATTGGTATCAAAATAAAATAGAGATTAGAATGTCTATGATTAAATGGAATTTATGTGGGAGGGAGGGATGGATAGATAAATATAAATATATGAAAGAAAATAATTCACTTCACTGACAAACCTTGTGTCCTTTCTAAGGCTCTCAGTCTTTCATAATCCTCATCATCACTTATAAATCAAGAACTAAATTACTCCAGTAGTCTCATTTAACTGTCTTTATACCATTCACTCTAAAAGGTTAAATAATTAAAAAAAAGTGTACTGTCGGAAAATTTTTGTCATTCACATTACATAATACATAAATATTTATAATATTGAAGACAGAAAAAAGCTATAACTTTTGTTGTGTGATTTGAATGTGTACCTACTGTAAAATGTGTAGTTGTTAAGAAAACTACACCAAAGTGGGTTAACAATTTTTAACCATCAAATTAGTAGACTTAAGTAGCTATAATGACATATTAGTGACCTGTTGAAAAAAAATCACTTTCCATCTTCTTAGCCACCTCCAGCCTTGCTTTTCTATTAGTTTCTGTTGATCACTCACTCTTGGGCCATTTAAGAATGGCACATGTATTTGACAGTAAAAGCTTACCTGTCACCATCAAGAGGTGTGCTTGGTGATTTTGTACAGCTGTGCTTCAGCCGAGGGGTTGAATTACAAGAGATCTGTTGGGGAGATCGGACTTGAAGAGAACTGGGAGAGGGTGACAGGAAAACAAACTCATGAGGACTTTTTGGTGTACAATTCCAAGAACAATCTAAAATAAAAGAGGATTTAAGAACTGACTGTAAATTTTCACATTCTAAAATAATTGTTAAATGGACTTAAAAAAAATCAAATGAAGATAATTCAAAATAAAATAAAATAAAAGAATGATCGCAGCCGCATGGCTGAAATGAGTAAAAGAATAAATCATTACTCCAAGAAGAATCAGCTGTAACCAGTCATCTGATACCAAAATAATATCTTGCAAGATTGAGGCAAAGGATTTAGTAAATGCTCTCCAAAAATAGTGTTGATAATTTTCTGAAGAATGAGAGACAGAAAAGTCAGAAGAGGTCATAGAAAGAATAGAAACAATTCTCTGAAATCCAAAAGGATGCAAAGTAAAATTCTGTTTTAGGAATATTGTTTTATTAATTGCTCTCTGACATAAATAGAAGACTGACTAGAATCGTATTTGGAACAAAAGTTTGCAGCTCAAAATGACAGATAATAAATGCTCCTGGTGTAGCCATCTGGTTTCACCAGTCCTCAGTCAAATCGTCCAACCCATGCTAGCATGGAAAGCAGACGTTAAACAATGATGATGATGATGATGATGAACAGGATGAAATAAGAAAGCACTGGCACCATATAAAAAGCGCCCAGTCCACTCTGTCAAGTGGTTGGCATTAGGAAGGGCATCCAGTGGCAGAAACCATACCAAGACAGACAATTGGAACCAGGTGCAGCTCTGGGCCTTATCAGTTCCTGTCAAACCATCCCAACCCATGCCAGCAGAAAAAAAAAATGTTAAATGATGATGGTGAGAGAATGGCCAGCTAACTGACTAAGGGTGAAATATCTAATCTCAAAGACTTGTCATCGGGAAATAGTTTTGTCTCCATCATCATCATCATCATCATCATCATTACCATTGTTTTAACATCCACTTTCCCCATGCTAGTATGGGTAGGACAGAATTAGCCGAGGCAGATTTTCTCTAGCTGGATGCTCTTTTTATTGCTAACTCTTCCTTCTTTTCAAATAAGGTAATATTTTCCCCATGACTGGACATCATCATCATCTAATGTCCATTGTCCATGCTGGCATGGGTCAGACAGTTTGACCAGGGCTGGCATGCTGGAAGGCTGCACCAGACTCCAGTCTGATTTGGTATGGTCTTCTATGGCTGGAAGCCCTTCCTAATACCAACCACTCTGAAAGTGTAATGGGTGCTTTTATGTGCCACCAGCACAGGTGCCAATTTGCGTGACACCAGTATCTGCCTTGTCTGTGATTTCTCTTAGCTTGATGGGTCTTCTTCGCAAGTACGACATAATGCCAAAGGTCTTGGTCATAGCCTCTGTGAGGCCCAACGTTTGATAGGAACTCATCCACCTTGCCTCTGTGAGGCCCAACGCTTGATAGGAACTCATCCACCTTGCCTCTGTGAGTCCTGTGTTCATGAAAGACAGGAGATAAATGACACTACCTGTGTGATATTCTCACCTTAGGGAATATCAATATTACAGGTGAGAAAGTGAAAGAAATGCTTAAAAAGATATCAAATTAGAAAGTTCTTGGAGTCGATGATATTGAAATGGTTTGGGTCAAAGATCTCACATGCATGGCCACATGGTGAAGAAGGTCACTTCCCACCCACATGGTATTGGGTTCAATCTCACTGTGTAGCACCTTGGGCAAGGACTTTCTGGTATTTAAAAAATACCAGGACTTATTTCTTAAAGCCTGGTACTGATTCTGTCGTACTGTTTTGCCGAACCACTAAGTTACTAGGACATCGACATATTAATACTGGTTGTCATACGGGGTGGAGGCGGACAAACATGCACATACATAGATATATACATACATATACGACGGGCTTCTTCCAGTTTTCTTCTACCAAATCCACTCACAAGGTTTTGGTCGAACTGAGGCTATAGTAGAAGAGGTATCGCGCGGTGGGACTGAACCCGGAACCATTCATATATATGTGTATATATATTTTTGTGTATGTGTGTGTGTGTGTCCCCCCAACATCGCTTGACATCCGAT
>JARUKP010000244.1:0-12629 GCA_029874955.1 Octopus insularis | reverse complement strand
TAACAATTGAGTTTTTAGATATTAATTCAATCCAATTCTTGTTTTGTTATATTCAACAATCTATAATATTGTTAGTGTTGTGGTTGCTTATTCTGTTGGGAAGCACGCAAGGAAGTATCCGCCTCCTAAATCTAGGATGTAGATATCAAAAATCTCGCTTGTAGTGCTTTGCTTTCTAATTATTTTATCGAATGTTAGACATTTACACTGTCTATTATTTTTACGTTCTTTCTAACATAATTCGACTTGGAAATATAAAAATCGTCGCTTCGAATTATTTTACGGAGGTAATTTCGTAATGTATTTAATTAATCACAGAAAGTGAACAGACGAAATAAAACCACTAGGCCGTTTGTTTGTTGATTGGTCTTATAAAATAGATTTTATTTGACTGTCGAAGCTATACGTTATATCTATTTGAAGTCTGTCCCCGCTCTGATGAATTATACTAATTTTTAATTCTTCTTAATCTCTATTCTTTTTAGCATTTGTGTATGTGATTTGTTTCAGCATTATTGTTATTAGTATTAGTATTTATTAGCTTTCGTTTCCATCGGTCCTTGCTTGAGATTACGAATCACACCCCTTACTCACACACTCCGAAACTAGACAACCCCAGATCCCTTTGAATTCACAATTGTAGGGTCCCATGTCTCACATACATACATACATACACGAATGAGAATTATTGAAAAAGAATCAATAAGTAGTACAAATATATTACCACATGTAATCAAAAGTAAACGCATTTTATATGCATGAATGAGCATGCACAGAATCTATGATTCATGCACACACAAACGCGCACATGCACAAAGGCACACACTCACACAGGTGCTTGCATACACCATTCATGCAGCATAATTTGTATGATTAAGAGTGTCGGAAGAAGACGAGGTAACAAGATGTTTTTAAGTGGCTTTCATTACACCATTTGCAGTTAATTATTCATTCTCTTATAGAAGAGACACCGTTTCTGTTCCTCAGTTGAACTGTTTAGCACCAGGCTAGTTCTAATCAAACACAGGCTTCTATCTGGTCAAAGGCATTCCAGTCGTGGCGATTCCGTCTTTTAAGGATTGTGTAAGGCTTTATTATATTTACTGTTCCTTCGATATTTAAGTGTGTGATTTGAGAGAGATTCGGATGCAATTTCTAACAGGTCGAGAAACAACATTGAAGCTTTCTTGTCGCCCTTATGTTGTGAAAGTCAGCGCGTATCGAAACTTTATTATTGGGTGTCCTATATTCGTGAGTTCAAATCTCGCAGTGTCTTTTTTTATCCTCGCTGAACACTAATCAGTAAATGGACTATGCTCGTCTTACATACATTATATATTATCAAGCGGAAAATAGGTTTACAATTGAAATAATACTTTGAAAATTTATTTATATTCATTATGATAATGTTAATATGAGGGATGGTTGAATGACAAAGAGTAGAACGCCGGATTATCTTTCATTTTTAAGTAGTTGTTTTGATTTTTGCCTTTCTTTTAACCTGAGATCGATAACATAAATAGCAGTTAAATATTGCGTCTGGAATTTTGTATGCTTTTGTTCCAACCTACATAGCACAGCGCCATCATAGGTTACGGTCACACAGTAGTTTCTCAGAGGCCCTTGCGGGTCTACGGTCCCAGTTTTAACCCATAATGCTCCTATGACGGCCCTCACACACACAGTGTCTCATTCAGAGATGAACACGTGCCCAACATATATGTTTACATGCATGGAAACTAATATTAACAAACATTTAGAATGTTTAGTTAAGGAAGACATTTGGTTATAAAAAAACAAACTTTACCCTTGTTAAATTAGTAAATATTGACTTTATCAGGGAAATGGCCATGTCTCCAGTTTAAACAATGGACGCTCAAGAAGTGTCTTGGAATCACAGAGAAACAGACTTCAATATTCAGCAGGTACTCGGCGACAATAAGCACTAAGAACATACAGGAAATAGTTTCTACTAAATACCCAGAAGGTTCTTTAGAAATAGTCGATAGCTTCTGCAACTGAGGTGATCTTATTAGCAGCAGGAGAGTGTTCTGAAAGCATAGTAGCCAGAGTAAGAATGTGTTTTATAGAAAATGATTTTGTAAGCTATAACCTCTGCTAGTAACGATGAGCTTCTTCATCTGAGGGAAGAGTAGATTGTATGATGCTTGTGTATGAAGTGTACTGCTACATGACAGCAAGGTAAGATGTGGACTGGAAAGAAATGAAGTATACATGCTTCACTGGATGTGTAATGTCAGTGTACATGAATGGTAGAATATTGTTGAATTGAGAGAAAATCTGGATATAAAGGGAACTAGATATACAGTGGTGGCTATAATATAAGGGTCAGTAAGAACAAGTGTATTGAAATAGTTATTATAGAAGATTGACAATTCGTTGAGACTTGATATTTTACACATATTTAGATATATCTAAATGTCTATCTTTCATGAAAAGTTCAAGTAAATAGAATAAATATTTTGTGAGTTATAAAGAAATAAACAATCTTCCAAATTGCAGCTGCCAAAAGTTAAGGGTCACATAGAAAAAAATGAATTACTAACCGAGGTATTTGTTGTTTAGAAGGCTATTAACGGGCTAACAGTTACTTCTTATGATATTACATTATTGGAACATTCAACTGTCAACATGGCAGCTTGTGAGAGATGACCGGTGTCCTGTGATGGAAAACAAAGGATTGTGTGCCTTCACCAAGAGGGCAAGTCAAATTCTGTGATAGCAACTACTGTAGGAAGGTCTACAAGTATTGTGCACTTGTAGCTCGTTTTAAGTCATCAGGATTGATAGGTGCTAAACCCCAAACCAGTAGACCTCATAAAACTTCACCAAGTGAGGGTTGTATTATGGTTAGAATATCACTGAAGGATAGGTTTATGAGATATCCCACAAGTTTAGCTCCACTTCTGATGTCAACGTATCACACAAAACAGTTTTTCAGAGGTTACGAGGTTCTGGGTTGCTTGCTCAGGCACTGGCAAAGAAACCTCTGATCTCCAAGAAGAATCAAAGAGCCTGTTTTCGTTTTACTCATGAACATGTCATTTGGACAAAAGAACAGTGGTTGCAGGTTCATTTTAGCAATGAATCCAAGTTTAATGTAATTGGTTCCAACGGCAGGATGTATATCTGACAAAGAAGTAACAAAAGGTTATCTCGTGAATGTGTGAAGACAGTGAAATATGGTGGAGGCAGCATAATGGTACGAAGAGTGATCTCTGCTGCTGGTCCTGGTTCACTTATTTGCCTACAAGGGACTGTCAATGCTGAAATCTACAAGCAGATTCTTAGACAGCCTGCCCTTCCACATCTCAGATCCTTGTCAGTTCAACCTCCTATCTTCGTGCAGGACAACGCTCCCTATTACACTGCAAAGAGAGTCAAAGATTTTTTTGAGAAATGAAGTGGGGTTGATCTCATGGACTTGGTTTGTAGCACTTAAAAAATCTATGTTACTTTTAAAGAAATGCTCTCCACAGCTT
Source organism: Octopus insularis (assembly GCA_029874955.1). Classification (NCBI taxonomy): domain Eukaryota; kingdom Metazoa; phylum Mollusca; class Cephalopoda; order Octopoda; family Octopodidae; genus Octopus; species Octopus insularis. The sequence goes on along the minus strand of JARUKP010000244.1, from coordinate 9,126 downwards.
GATAATTAAATCAAAACATGCATACGCACACACTTCAGTCTCTTCACACACATGCACACCTCTCTTTCAAATTCTCTTTGCTATTTCCCTTTTCACTAGTAATCCATACCTATTTAAACTTGCAAACCTGTTCAATGTATCAATGCATTCTCTTCTCTTACCATTCCTACTGTTTCCTACTTCAAGATTCCATAGCAATTATTTTTAATTAATCCTTCTTTCTCAAAATTACATTCCTCTGGGATTCATTTTTGTCCTTTGGTTGCTTTCTAACTTCTAAGGTGTAACAATTCAAATTGAAATACTATCTGCATGGCCTTCAATCGCTATGTGAAAGATTTTCGGAATTTTATTAATATCGATGCTTCACCTCAGACTAATAAATCATCATCATTTTAACATCCCCTTTTCCATGCTTGCATGGGCCAGATGGAATTTGTCGAGGCAGATTTTTTATGGCCAGGTACCCTTCCTATTGCCAGTTCTCATCCGTCTCAAAGCAAGATATTTCCCTGTGGTTGGACATGTTTTCATGAAAGCTCAGAAACAAACGAAACGACTTGTATGAAGATGACACATATATTCAACCATCTAGTAATGTCAGATACACATTCACAAACACATACACACTTTTGACAGGCTTCTGTCTATCAGGTCCACTCACAAGGCTTTGATTGGTTGAGGACTGTTGTAGAAGACACTTGCTTAATGTGACTCACTATGGCACTGAACCTGAAATCACATGGTTGGGAAGCAGACTTCTTAACCACGCAACCATGCTTGTAATTAATGAATATATACATCTTTTATCTTGTGTCAAGCATTAGATTGTGGCCATGCTGGGGTGCTTCTTTGAAAGGTTTAATGGGGAAAAAATCAACCCCGGTATTTATATTTTTGAAACCTGGTACTTATTCTATTAGTCTCTCTTTGCCAAACTGCTAAGTTAGACAGAAGTAAAAAAAAAAATAAAACCAACACTAGTTGTCAAGTGGTGGTGAGGGACAAATGCAAAGATGCACACACACACACATGATGGGCTTCTCTCAGTTTCCACCTACCAAATCCACTTACAAGGCTTTGGTTGGTCCGAAGCTATAGTAGAAGACATTTGAACAAAGTGCCACACAGTCAAACTGAACTCGGAACTAAGTGGTTGGAGAGCAAACTTCTTACAACATATCCATGCTTGGATATATATAAAAAAAATTAAAATATACACCATGTCCCTGAAGATTGGAGGAATGTTGTACTTATAAAATTTGACTTGAAATATAAACAGTCCAATAGCCTTTCATGTTTTACTCTAGCTATACACACTATCTTTTTTGTCATTACACCAATTAAAATTGTAAATAGACATTCAACCTTTTCAATGTAGCAGGAAAATCTCTTAACTAATTCTTTATCATCATTTTAACGTCTACCCTTCTTTGTTTGCCTGAATCTGATGGAATTTGCTGAGACAGATTTTCTACAGCCAAATGCCTTTCCTATTGCTAACCCTTATCTGTTTTCAAGCTAGGTAATATTTCCTTGTGATCAGGCATAGTTTTCATGGATGATTGCAAGCAAATAACATTGTTTGTATGATTGATGATGCTCATTTACAAGGAGAAACACTCACATACTCATGTACATACATACACATATCTACAAGCTTCTTTGAGTTTCCATGTGAAAGAGGTAGATCGGGAAGACATGGGACAAGATAGTGAAATGTGATCTTTGGGTGTTGAGTCTCATGGCGGTGATAAATGACTGATACTTTTGGCGAATTGCTGTGCTTGAGAAGACATGTCAATCTAAGTGAAATCATGGTCATGGCTGGTGCTGGTGACGCATGAAAGGCACCCATGCCAGTGACACTTGAAAGGAACCTCTGCTGGTGACACGTTAAAAGGCACTCATGCTGGTGATGCATAAGACATCTAATACACTCTGTGAAGTGGTTGGTATTGGGAAGGGCATCCAATTGTAGAAAGCAAGCCAAAACAGACTGGAGCCTGGTGCAGCTCTCTGGCTTACCAGTTCCAGTCAAGCCATCTAACCCATGCCAGCATGGAAAACAGATGCTAAATGATGATGATGATGATACAACTGACTTCTTTCAGTTTCCAACAACCAAATTCACCCACAAAGCTTTTGTCCACCTGGAGCTATATCAGAAGACACTCGCCCAGGATGTATAGTGGGAGTGAACTTGAAACATGTCCATGCCTGTAATAATTTCAGTGTTTGTTTACATTCTTTCATTTTTTATTTGTTTTAGTCATTTGACTGTGGCCATGCTGGAGCACCACAAGTCGATCCCAGGACTTATTCTTTGTGACCCTAGTACTTATTCTATCAGAGTCTTTCGCCAAACCGCTAAGTTACGGGGGACGTAAACACACCAATATCGGTTGTCAAGCGATGGTGGGGGGACAAACATAAATACACAAACATATATATATATATATATATATATATATATGACGGGCTCCTTTCAGTTTCCGTCTACCAAATCCACTCACAAGGCTTTGGCGGCCAACATTCACAAGGATCGTCTAGGAAATACCACTTCCAGGTGGCTGTTGTATTTCTGCTTATAGTAGTATTGACTCTAACATCGGTTTCCTAGCAATAGCAGACTGAGCTCTATATGGCCGCTTGACCTACTAAAAATAGCAGCAAGACCTTCATCAAATTAGACTTGACTGTCTTAAGAAAGGAAGAGAATGTAATCCTAATAATGGAATGATCGAAGTTGCAATGTCTTTTGAACATAGGTTTATTCGAGCACGGTTAAACGATATGTAAGCAGTTTTAATATCCTCGAGAAATGCTAACTGGAACAGCTTTTTCCCTTCGCTCGTCCCTAAACAATATAGAACCTTTGCTTCCAGTCAACATTAAATAAATAACAGTTTATCAAGACAAGTTTTTTCTAAACAATTATAAAGTATAAAATAATAACAAAAACATATCACAGTGATAAAAAAAAAATTGCATCCGTGTGATTTGATACTATCAATAATACCTTAACTACATGCTTCGCACCGCCTAGCCAAATTAATTACGTCATCAAAAGTTTTGTTATTCAGTTTGTCACTCATTTCTTCCTTGACATCGCATTCGTTCACAAATCATTATGCTAACCACTGGCATAAGCTGATCCCTATTGCTCTATGTGAGTGCAACAATAAAGGCTTGCTTGTGTTGTACAACCACAAAACTAGTATTCGGAATTATTCTTAGGTTACATAGAAAAATGAATACCCCTAATTCGGAAACTATGCCACAAAATCCGACCTAAGTCGAACGGCTGAGACAATATATCAGATATCTCTTCGATGACCCCCACGTCAACAACAAAATGTTTCCATGGTACTGAAAGAATAGGAAAAATGCAACAACCACCACGCCCTAGGCCATGTAACGTTGTGTATTGTATGCGTACACCAATGAAATTGAAATCTTTATCACATTGAGTCCAACAGATTTTCAATCTTTTATCTTTACTTTTAATGGACATTTTTACCTGCCATGCCAATATTTATTTACCTATTTGAAATGCCTACCCGTTTGGACATTATATTTTCCTGTTGTTCCTTACTGACCACATTTAACTATTTATATTTCTTACATTAAATTGTTCAACTTTATTTACGTCTTTTTGTCAGTTTATATAATACCACAAAGACCATCACCGTTCATTTAAATACCTATAGGAATGATGATTACGATGATAATCGACAGTTTCTGTTTGGTGTACATTACGAAAGCTACAGCACATTACCCTTTTCTCATTACTACATGTCCCACTCTTTATTTACCAAAAACAACAATACACGCCCAATAATTTCTTTTCTGCTTCTCCAAGAACTATACAGAAACATGTGAACCAACAAAGGTGCCTTAATCCGCTCAAATAACACTCAACAGTTTTAGAGAAGGACACATTAATCCGAAATTGCAGTGTCTGAGAAAAGGTCCGAATGATTACAGTTGAAATGTTTTTGATGACTTGTCTGGAACCCGATAATAATAATGATGTCTGCTCGATCAGAGCTAACAGCTCTGGAAGGAATGTATCGATCGTTCAACTGTAACCCTTCTGTACATCTGTATTTTACGATTCTTCTTCTCTTCGCGTCTTCGTGCGCGTATATATGTGATGTGACATGTAATAATAAACAAACGTATCTTATGTCCAGATGCGTTATTAAATAAAGGGAAATAGAGACACTTTGGTGTATACGTGTCAATCTAATAATATACTACTAACCTGTCGTTCAACTGCCACTGCTCTTTCATTTGCTCTCTCCAGATCTGCCATAAGCATATCAGTTTCATCGGATTTTGCAGCCGTTGCCTCGTCGTATTTGGCCTTAACGTCAAATAATTCTGACTGGACAGACTCTAAGTTACTGCGAAGGATGGACACTTTTTGTTCAGCTTCTCCAAGTTTTTTAGCCACGGCCAACTGAGTTTCTTGCAGTTGGCGTTCTTTTTCAGCAAAATTCTTCTGAATTTCTTTCTCTTTCTCCTTAACCCTGATTTCCACTGTAGCTTCCATACGCTCTTCATATTCTTTTAACTTTTCTTTCAGTTGTTTTATTGTCACTTCCTGATTTTTCACCTCAGCAAATTCGTGGTTATAATCCGTTAGAGTTTCCCGAAGTTGTTTGTTTTCAATTTCAAAATCTTGAACTTTTTGAGCTTTTTTCTGGATGCTGATGGCATGCTCAAGTATCGGTACGGGATCAGGTAAATCAATAAGTTTTCTATAGATAGAGAGAAAGGCAGTTTCACCAAATTTACTTCTCTTAGAGAGAGCATCAATTTCGCTTTGAAAACTACGCAACAAAGGCGCTACTACCTTCCGTATGTCTTCCGGGGTATTCTTTTTAAAATCTCGACTCAAATCGACAAGTTTTTTACGACTAGCGTCACTCTCATCTTGTCTGTTAGCGATTACTGTAGCTGTTGTGTCTAAATTCTTCTGTAATTCGGTTAAATCGAAATCTTTCCAGAATTGACACATCGACTGTATGTTGGCAGCCATATTGTATTGTTTACTTTTAATATCGGTGATGACCCAAATTCAGTTTTCTGTCTTAAATTGGGCTGTCTATGCCGGATTGTGTTTAAATTTTAGGAGAAGAAAATACCAGAAATCAATTGAAAGAGTACTTTAGAAACAAAATCATTGTATTCAATCAATTGTTCTTAACTTTGTTTAATTAAATCTATTACTTTTATATTCGGTGTCAGCTCCGCCCTAACTTAAATCCTATATTTGTCAAAGGCACTCTCTTTTACCTTTTGCTTGTTTCAGTCATTGGATTGTGACCATACTGGGGACACCGCCTTGAAGAGTTTTAGTCTAACAAATCGTCCCCCGTTACATATTTTTTAAAGCCTGGTTCTTATTCTATCAGTCTGTTTTGCTGAACCAACTGGACATAAACAAACCAGCACTGGTAGAAAACACGTGCATGTAAGCACCACACGCACACACACACACACACACACACACACACACGCACACACACATTACAGGTTTCTTTCAGTTTCCATCTACCAAATTCATTCACAAGGCTTTGAACCTTCAAGGACAGCCATCTGCCTTAAGAAGGTTCACCAACTTGGTTAGGTCCCTAACACGATTGAATTTTGTAGTAGAAAATAGCAATACCTCAAGCAAGTTTGAGGTGACAAATGGAATTAAACAAGAGTGCTCCAGCACTGTTCTCCCTCTTTCTCACAGCAGTGTTGGAAGCTGCCTTTGAGAGCGTTGAAGTGGGAACTTACATTCAGATGTAGCATGATGCTGATCTGTTCAATGCTAAACAATATAAAGCCAAGACATGCACTATGAGGGTCCTAGTGTAGGAAATGGTGAACCTAAATTCCCCTCCAACTGAAGAAAACATCACTACTGGACATGAAAGGCTGGCCTTGTGCAAAATATTCAAATACCTAGGCAGTATCATTTTAGATAATGCATGACTGGACCAGGGAAATCACATACAGAATGAGCGGAGCTGGTGCTTCATTTGGCAGGCTACAGGAGAGATTATGGGAAAATAGGCCTGTTTCTATATGTGTCAAGTGTAAGGTGTACCAGGCTGTAGTGCTTTCTTCCCTGCTGTATAGAGCTGAAACCGGGATAGTCTATAAAGCTCAAGTAGACAAGATACATGCATATACAATGAGACAGCTGCAACAAATTATGAATATAACTCTGACAAGATCAGGAATGAAGAGACTCTATTATATGCTGGTCTGCTTCCTATGATGGAAATCCACATTGATAGAAATTTACGTTGGTTGGGCCATGTACATAGAATGGAAAACAATAGACTCCCCAGACAAATCCTTTACTCCCAGCTATGCAAGGGGCAAAAAAGCAGAGAAGCCCTAGACTGAAATTCAAAGTGGAGGCACATGGTTTAGTTGTTATGGTGTTGGATTCATGATCATAAGATTGTGGTTTCAATTCCTGGACTGGGTGATGCATTGTATTCTTGAGCAAGATACTTCAATTCATATTGCTCCAGGCCACTCAGCTGGCAAAAATGAGTAATCCTGCAATGGACCCGTGTCCCATCTAGATGGGGAATATATATGCCGTGAAACTAGGAAACCAACCCTTATGAGTCAGTATGACTCAAGAAGGTAGCTTTCTTTTTAAAGATACAGCAAAAAAGAACATGAATTGAAAGGGAATTGATCACAGTAAATGGCAAACCCAAGCAAAAAACTGATCAGTATGGAGAAAGCTTGCTGAATGTTATAAAAAGCTAGTATATTGAACTCCCAAACAGAACAACCTCAGGTGCTTAATAGAACTGTCAGCCAGTTTTGTGATTAGGTATTCCCACTTTTTCTACTTATTTGGTTTTTGATAACCATTTATAGTTTTTATATAAATAACCAAAATGTTTTATACAATAAACCCTTTGAATATCACAACCATTTTCTCAGGTATGCTGTTTTATTCAAATATTGTGTTGAGTCAAAGGTTTTGCAATATTTTGGCCATTTATTTGCTTTATTTGTCAAGTTCCAACAAAAGCAGCCTAGCATTCGAAGTAGAGGTTACCATGTTGCACCATCTGAAACCACCTTTCTGCCAGTTCTTATCACCTTCACTGAAGCTTCCACCTCTGCTTGGCTGATGAAGCTTCATGAGTGCAAGAAGTGATCCATGGATTGGAACATTAATCCAAGGAAGTGAGGTCCAGACTATATGCAGGGAGTGGCATTAGTTCAATTCCCTAACTACCTGGAGTTTATTATGAGTTATTTGAGCAGTATGAAGTCTTGCATTGACTTGGTGCAGAAGAGCTCACTTTGTTAACCAGTGCCAAGTATTTTTGCTGCACATTGGCATATATCCACTCCAGTTGTTTTGGGTACAGGATGGCATTAATGGTTTTGACCCTCCCAAACAAACTTGTAGTGAATTATCTCCTAAAATAATAATGAGCATAGTGTTTTTATATATATTTGTCCAAAACCATGCAGTAGGGGGTGAAGAGAGAGGAGAGAAAATAGTAATTCAGTGAAGGAGATGTAGTGAGAGAAAGTAATAGCAATGAGAGAGAGGAAGTGGCAAAGAGAGCATTGTGTATCTTCTACTATAATAATTACTCTTGTGTATTTCTCCATCACAATATATGAATGAGAAAGGACGGAGTACCTTTTTGTACCCTTTTTATATATAAAATACTAGTCTCCTTATAATTGTACTGGATGCTGAGCATCACCTTGTGTTTGAAACACTCATGTTTAGCAACAGGTTCCAAAAGCTGGTCCTTGCTTAACTACTGCTTATGTATATTAGGACTGCAGAAAAAATCTCCCTTGGATTATTACTTGTTCCAATCCATGGCTTACTTCCTGCACTCATAACACTTTATCAACTGAGGAAATGGAAACTTCAGTGAAGGAGTTCTTCTCTTCAAAGGACAGGAACTGGTATCAGCATAGGATGAAAGAACTGGCAGAAAGGTAGCTTCATAGAGTGCAACATGAGAGCCTCTACTTTGAATGCTAGGTTGCTTTTGTTGTAACTTGATGAATAAGGCAAATAAGTTACTAAACTTTTGACTCATCACAATAATTGTTGTACAAATATAAATGCAAATGTTCCAGGCAATAAAAAATACGGAAGTGTACATTAGTATTAGTATATAATAATTTTCACTTTCACACAGTCTACCCAATAATACTGTATACTACTGACTATGATTTAATGATTAGACCCATTAGATAGGCAAGAAAATATTGGATGAATGTTTTAGTGACTGATTAAAGAGTAGCACATACAAAGGAGTAATGGCTATTGTAGTGAATGAAAAAGAGACAAAGTTTGGATGTAGTCTGTATGTGTTTTGTTTATAAATCGACGATGACTGTTTTTTTGGAGGGGATCCAGTTTATATTTTGATGACTAGGGCAAACATACATAAGTAAGCAATGTCTTACAGGTAACCGGGGAACACTCAAGATTATTTTGGCTCGCATAACCTGTTATGCTTTTTCCAATTTTAATAAACTTCCTTTGAGTATTACTGATTCCCCTCCTCTGATACAAAGTTTCAAACTTATTGGATTCTAGATTCAAATATACAGGAGTACTGAGAAAGTTATAGGGTAGAGGATTACAAGGCTTCAGGGCACAAGGGTACAGGTTTGTAGCAAAGATAAAATTAAATATTTTAACATTCATCCATCTATCTGTCTATCTTCTCCACCCACTATTCCTGAAATGTTGTTGGGGTAGAGTCCTCTGGTACAACCTCCATAGGGTTTTATCAAAAACAAACATCATTAAACTTCCTGGTTTGATCCTCAAGCACGACCATATAATACTATTAATATTATCAAGCTATCTCATACTTGGTCCACTCCTAGGTCTCCTGTCAGTTGGCTCAGCATGAAGAATCCATCTTGCAATTCTTTTCTGTAACATTCTTATCACATAACTGTAGTAACAAAGAGTTGTAGGAAGTGGTTATAAACCATTAGGTTGATAGCTGCTTCCGTACATCAGATTCCTATAAGAACCAACGGAACGCAGAATCTGAACAACACAACAATATTTATTCTTCAGAGTAATTAACAGCAATA
>JARUKP010000243.1:0-12632 GCA_029874955.1 Octopus insularis | reverse complement strand
ACAAGGACAGACAAGACCACAGTGGGGACAAAAAACATAAAACGAATGTAAATGAAATGAAAGTTATATAAAAATGAGAAAATGAAATGGATGCACAGGCCCCACTCCCATGCATTACCATTTGAACTGTTATAAGTACATTTTACAATTGTTCTTTTTTTAAAATTTCATACTTTTTTCTTGTCTGTAGTAAAAGTTCATTAGGTGTTCAATTTCTCTTAACTCCACCACTGGTGGTAACTCTTTAAATTCCACCTCCACTCCTGGCGGGTAAACTATATCTCCACATATCTCTTTCAATTTTCTATAGTTTTCTTCTTCGATCACTATTGCCTTCATATCCTCCGCGTAGATGTATGAAGGCACCTTTACTCTTACTATTGAATGTAACTTGCTTATTTTTTTCTCTGTATCAACATTTTTGGGGTACGTTACATAATACCATACTCCTTCTCCTCCTTGTATCTTCTTTCTTTCCTCTTGGACTTTTGGTTCTCTCTTTTCTTCCTCCATAAATAGTCTCTCCATCTCCCCTTCATACAGTTGGGTTTCCAACACTTTCTCCACAGGTAACTCCACTTTCTTTTTACATTCTTTTTCCTTCCTACTGCCCTCCTTCAAAATTTCTTTTCACACCTCTTCTCTCTTCTTTTTCTGCTTCTCAGGCGGAGAACTCATTCCTCCGCTCTTCCTTCTTTTCTTTTTAGCCGCTTCTTTTTCTGTTGCTTTGCCCTGCACTAACTGGTCCACACTCTCCTGTCTCTCCACCTGTTCTGTTTGTAGCTTCCTTTGGGTGCGCCATGCCTTCATGTGGCCCCTTTCTCCACATGTGAAACACACTGGTGGCCTACCCTCCATCACGATCCGTAGTCGGGTGTCATCAGGAAGCACCAACTCCTCCGCAATATTATATAGGTCCGGTAGGGTAATGTGGGTTAGAATTTCTACCCCAAAACCCCACCATTTGATTTCTTTGGACCTTTCCACCCCATCTTTACATTTGTAAATCACCGCTGCTACCAACCATTCCATGTCCATTTCCATCGGTACTCCACCAATTCTCCCTCTCGCCGCCCTTTTACCGGAGTGGTGGAACATGAAGAGTTGAAACATTTTAGAAAAAAATATAAGATATGATATGAACAATATTTTTAAAAAATGAAGATGTGAACTTTTTGATTTAAAAAAAAGAAGAAAAAACTGTCCAAAATAATGATTAAATGTAACCACTCGACTTCGGGGGTCGAGTGGGCATTGCGCCTCATTTTATCATTTTCATATTTTCATTCATTCTTTTTATTTTTTTCTTCTTTACTCGATTTCTTTCTGCCTTTTTATTTCCCCGATTATGTGTTTTGTTTTGTCTTTGTAATGTATAACCTCTATTTTTAGCCCCTTGTGGGTAATAAAAAAATTAAGGACATTGGTGTTGCCTTGGCAGAGGTTTGCACTTTTTGAGTGCTCTTATTTTAAAAATGCTATTGTTGTAAAACAACTTGTTGAAAATTATGTGATCTATCATAAAAACAAGCAGTTTTATCCCGGAATCAGAGACAATATTCTTTAGGAAATAAGCGATAGCCCTAAAGACATAGAAACAGAGAAGGTAAGAAACAAAAAATGGTAAAGAAGTTATTCATAGTAGCCTGGTTTATTGCATTCATTCGAACAATATACTGAGTTTACTCAGATTGTCAAAACTTTAGATTTTCGGAAGCCACAAGTTACAATACCAGTCCAGTTAGTAAAGCTTGGGAAATAATTTTCTTTGATTAGTCACGTATAAAATATATTGAAAATATTCTCATAATTATTGATTCATTTTACCTGTGGGCTGAAGTTTTCCATTGTTTTGACATGAATCTTGAAACAGTAAAGTGCAAAGAGAATACTTCCAAAATGTTCAAATGTCTAAAACTAGTTTTGGGTCTGTCCCAGTTCAGAAAATTTTAACTAAAGTAGACTCACCAAAATATCATCTCAAACTGAATGGTGCTCCGAACGGATCGACTCATTCAATAAAGCAAACAGTAAAATATTATCATCTCAAAACTGATAATTTTGATGCTAATTGTGAAAGTTACTTTTTAATTACAGAAATGACATAAGTGAAAAATGCTTTCAGCAATAATAACAACAAATAATATTAATCCTTTCTACTATAGGCACAAGGCCTGAAATTTGGTGGGAGGAGACTAGTCGATTACATCGACCCCAGTGTTTCACTGGTACCTAATTTATCGACCCCGAAAGGATGAAAGGCAAAGTCGACCTTGGCGGAATTTGAACTCAGAACGTAAAAACAGACGAAATGCCGCTAAGCATTTCCACCGGCGTGTTAACGATTCTGCCAGCTCGCTGCCTTAATAATAATGATCCTTTCTACTAAAGGCACAAGGCCTGAAATTTGGTGGGAGGAGACTAGTCGATTACATCGACCCCAGTGTTTCACTGGTAATTAATTTATCGGCCCCGAAAGGATGAAAGGCAAAGTTGACCTCGGCGGAATTTGAACTCAGAACGTAAAGATGGACGAAATGCCGCTAAGCGTTTTGTCCTGTATGCTAACTATTCTACCAGCTCGCCGCCTTCTTATTAATAATAATGGCTTCAAATTTTGGTAGAAGGTCAGTAATTTCAGGAGAGGGAGTAAGTCGATTCGGAAGAAGCCTACGAGTCGCTGTAAACCCATGTTTTAAAATGTGAAAACAGCCTTCAGGTAATCATATGCTGATATCATGTGCTCCCTGCTGAGAATTCAATTGTTCGTGCTCAGCTAGCTAGATAGATAGATATAATTATTCTTATGTGTAATTCAAAGTCTTTTTATATAGTCCTTTATTGCTTAGTTCAGACTAGAATCGATTGTTTGAAGTAGTTTAAACAGCGAGCATCATCGTTGACGTGAACTGATGAAATGATATAAGCTCTGTAAAAGAACATGTGATAACATTATGTCGATGCCATTGAAGACGATCAGTCAGAGATTAGTCGTGACACAACACCTGATCAAGTAGTATAAATTAAATTACCAATGACTAACAATTCAAAGAGTTCCTACACACGATTTGGAATACGCAAAAACATTCAGGTTTGCTGCTATTATCGTTAAGTACCACTCGAGTCAAAATATTGCTTGCAGACTGTAGCCATCGCTCATTATAGTCGGCAGAACATCGAATTGTGTGACTTTTGCGGACTTTCTTCTTTCTTTATTTGATACGTTGCATCTTTCCACTCGAGCTCATTAAATGGGTTTTATCCCTTCTCGTCGTGGAGCACTCACCTAATCTCTGACAACGCAATCTTCGTGCTTAGTGTTGAAGAATTAATTGAGAGCCAATCGCACCGCAAGCACATCGGTTGCGATGTCTTTTCTAATCGCCTCTTATAAGTTTATAAGTAGGTTTTCCTCTACTCTAGTTTTATCTGTTGTTACTTTCTTAGTAAGCCATATCGATTCTACGCTAATCATTCTTTTTGGCATTCTTTGTTGTTGACGATTTCCCCCGTCAACGTCCACTCAACTAATTCCTTAATCCGGTCTCTGCATGTTTGGCATGCCGGAAACAATGCGTTCAACTTGCAGTAACCTGAACCTTGCCTACGAAGCCCACCACTTTGAATTTTCGACAATCTACGATATTTCTATCTACTGGTCTGCAGAATACTCAATCTGTATAAGGTCTGAATGACCCGATGTTATTTCTTCATGTTCCCAATGCCACATTCGAGAAATCAAGCCGGTACCTATTAGTTGGAAATGTCTGAGCCTGTTTGAGAGGTTTCTGCAGCCCTTCTCCTATCAGCTAGTCCCTCACAGTCCTAGCGTGCATCTAAGATGGGATTTCAATCATCCACTCGTACTAAAAAGTGTAAAGTTCCATAGAGGACCTTTTGATACCTAAAGAAAGTTTGCCACCTAGCCCCTCTTGTGGCGCAGACGGTTACTAGTCTAAAGGTATAGCCCTCGTTGTTGGATACGTCCAGCATCACTAACCTGCCTTCTGAGTTCACAAAGAATGTCCATTTCAAGAGAACAAGACCTTTTCGAAACAACGCAGCATCTACATCCCTTGATCCCCTAACATTAATTATATAGGTCACGAGAGCGTTGAAATTAACAAAGATGGCTTCATCCCACGAAAATAATAATTGAGATGTGCTTCAATTACTTTTGATGAATTAACTGAATCTGACAGTAAGATTAAGATCTAGATGTTTTTATCAGGAAGAATATTCTTCTTTTAAAAAAAGTATCAGTCGAGAAAGTAAGTAACATAGTAGAGCAACAGTTGGAATGCTACTATTTCAAACCCCCCACTAGGATAATTTCCAGGCAATTCTACCAACTGCTGTTTATAATAAAGAATATAAAATGCAAATGACTGATTTCTTAGAATGTTTTTATCATTTTCTTTCTGTCTGACCTTTTCACATCCTTTTCTATTCATATCTTCCGTTCTTTCTTTGTTCTATGCTTTTTATACTGCTAAAGTTAACACATTTAATCACGTGAACATTAAAAAGTTAATTAGAAATTGTTGAGCTGTAAAGAAAAGATATTTGTCACTGGTAAATATTGGCTTCAAATTTTGGTACAAGGACAGCACTGCCGAGAGAGGGTAAGTCGATTATATCGATCCCCCAGTACTATTATATCGACCCCGAAAGGATAAAATAAGTACCAGTTGAGCGCTGGGATAGATGTAATCGACCTACACCCTTCCACGGAACTACTGGCCTTGTTCCAAAATTTGAAATTAGTGTTAAAGGAAGGTAAGGCGGTGAGCTTGCAGAATCATCACCACGCTAGGTAAAATTCTTAGTGGCATGTTGTTCGTCTTAAAGTTCTGAGTTTAAATTCCACCGAAGTCGACTTTACCTTTCATCCTTTCGGCGGTTGATAAAATAAGTATTAGTTGAGCACTAGGGTCGACGTAGTCGACATACCACTCCCAGAAATGACTAGCCTTGTGCCAAAATTTGAAATCAATTTTAAAACCAGGACAAGGTGGGGAACTAACAGAATCGTTAGCCCATTGGACAAAAGGATTAACAGCATTTCTTTCGATTCTTTAGCTTTTTAGGTTCTGAGTTCAAACTCTGTCAAGGCCAACTTTGCCTTTTGTCCTTCGGGAATCGATAAAATAAAGTACCAGTTGAGTACTGAAGACAATGTAATCAATTTCCCCACTTCACTCAAAATAACTGACCTTGTGCTAAAAGAACTGGAAATAATTAGAAAGAATATTGGTTTCAAATATAGGCACAAGGCCAGCAAGTTCAGGGGAGCGGTTAAGTCGATTACATTGATCCCAGTGTTCAGCTGGTATTTAGTTTATCGACTGCTGAAAGGATAAAAAGTCAAGTTGACTTCGACAGAGTTTGAACTCAGAACGTAAAGACAGACGAAATACCACTAAGCATTTTTTTTCCAGCGTGCTAACGTTTCTACCAGCTCCCCGCCTTTGATTACATGTCTCTTACCGATGAACGGAACATAAACCAGAGATTATTCTTCGTTTTGCTTCCATATTGAATAATTAAAAAAAGAATTATTTTCTAGACAAGAGGGAAACAAATGCAAATGTTTCTGTACAGGACCTCTGAGACTAATGGGAAGGAAAAGGGAAGGGAACGAAGGATGGAAGCTGATATTCTCAAACCAGAAACTTGGCCCAAATTCTTGCAATAAAGTGGATTCTCCTAAAAGCACCCAAAGTGTCAGGTGTTGGTATTAAATTCAACGACTGAATATGTTTTCCATTTGGGATCTCTATGGCAAGATTTGAACACGGAACGCGAAGAGCGGGAACAAATATATCTAGGCTTCCGATTTGATGTTTTTGCTGTTCCGCCAATATTTTAATTGGCCACGAAAGGATGAAAGGCAAAAATGACCTCGGTGGGATTCGAACTCAAAGCGCAGAGAATAGAAACAAATATCGTACGACATTTTATCCGACTCTACCAAGTCGTATAATGTCCACTGATCTGGTTTTCTTATGGGGAAAAAAAAGAAAAAAAAAAGATAAAACTATTATTATTTACATCATGAATAACACAAAAATAATTCAATAGAGTCCCTAATTATGACGTCAGTGTCCTGAAAAAAAAAGCACAATCTCCTTAACAACAGCCTTGCTTTGAATCGGTCATTCACCTATATCATGAAATAGAATGTAGGTCATGCGAAAGCAGAAAATAACAAAGATGGCTTTAAGCCACAAGAATAACTTGATGAGATTGCTTCTGATAAGACAACTAAGATAACCAAATTGGAAAGTACAAGTTATATTTGGATAAACATTTTTTTTTAAAGAAAAATATTCTTTCATATAAAAAATATAAATTGAGCAAGTAATAACGTAGCATAGCAGTAAAATATTGCCTTTTCAATATCACCACACCCAAGAAAATTCCAGAAAATTCCAGAAAATTTCACCTATTGTTGTTCAGATGCATATATGGCCCTGTAGTTAAGAAGTTCGTTTTGCAACTATTTGATATCAGGTTCGATCTTACTGCAGGGCACTCTGGACGAGTGTATTCTTCTACAGGGCCTATTTAGCTCTTACACAAGGGGATAGGTTCATGTGATAACAGAATATATATCACACAGAACGGTGGGCCTGCTTGATATATGCCCAGAGATCAACTCCTCTCCGTGGCATGTATGCCAAAGTCATAGAACCATATAAAGTGTCGTTTTTCTCAAATTTTGATGTTAAGCTTTCAATAGCACTGTTTGATAATTTATTATACTCACAGCCCTCTTTAAAAATGTCAGAAACCATTTATTCGTTTTTGTCTTCTGCAATCTGCTTCTCTTACATTTTTTTGAAAGAGGAAAACAAAATTCTTTTAAACATTACTATTAAGTGGGCTTTGTTTTTCAAGTTCATATCCTACCCATTCAATGAAATGTCGCACACTATTTTTTCAGTCTTCACATTCCTATTAAATTTCCATCCGCTGATCTGAAGTACTCATTGAGTTATGTACTTTTTGTAGATCTATAAATAGATGTGCCAAAAGTACTGTCAGAGAATACTTGGATAGAGAAGTTGTTAGATTAGAAGCTTGAAGATATGTAAACGCTGTTATCATTTATCTCATATTTCAGAACTTCTTTATGAAACACTAGCAAACGCACCCGTCCTTTCGACTGTTTAAATTGCTTTGATGGTATTTTTTCACGAAATAATCGAACTACCTAGAAGGTTTACGAGCAGCACGGCAATTTATGTTTCCGATTGACCTAGGAACGGAAAATGAAACTGAATGCTGGTTATTGTGGAGGTCGTCGCACTTTAATGATCATAGAACATGTAAGTTTGCAAGCGATGCAAATAGAGCTACTGAAGTGTTTTGGGAGCAGATTACGGATGATGACTACAAAATATAATTGTTTTACATGAAAGCGAAATTTCTTGTCAGAAACAGCCACATAAATGGTGTAAGAAAATTGAAGGAAGACGTTGAAACTTCCCCTCTGCGAGTTTCTTTTATTCAATAGGAAAGGAAGCTATTTTTCCGGAGAGATAAGCTAACAAAAGCCCCTTTATTCTTCCCACACAGCCTGCGCATAAATTGACAGCGAATGCCACGTAAAGTTAAATTGGTATGGAGCTTTCTGAAAGATACGTATAACTTTCGCTAGTGGAAGCAAAACTCTTATTTAAAGGTTGATTCTTTGGGACGAATCATATGAGATGGTTTAAAAAGGGCTAGAACGGCAATACTAAGACGTATTTGAAACAATGGACAACAGTCGAAATATCATAATGGATGGATAAATAAGCATCCTTAAAGTGAAATAACGGTATCAAAGGTAAACAAAGGTATCAACAAATATAAGAGAGGGAAGGGAACATCACCTTTCAAGTAACTGAGAATAGGTAAAGGTTATCTTGGCAAAGTTTATTGCAGTTTAAATATGTAGATTAAGATGGTTTGGTACTGGACATTCATCGCGTATAGTGTTCCTAGTTAATTGAATCACTGTCGTAGGTGGACAGCGGAAATAAATAGACAGAACCCTTTCAATCTTATAAAAAAGATTAAAAAGTATGGAAGATCCTACATACAAAAAACTTTATTTATATTCATTTACGCGAGAGCTCTGGAGAAAATGTTATAGTGCATGACCATCGTTGGGACATAAGTAATGTGTGTGTAAAGTTTGGTGAAAATCGGTTGAAAATTGTGGAAATGTATGCGTTAATCACTATACACACACACTATGATTTATATAGGTGGACAGTGGAAATAAATAGATAAAATCCTTACACTTTTATAGAAAGATTAAAAGAGTATCGAAGACCCTACATACAAAAAACTATGTCCTTTTACGTCCATTTACGCGGGAGCTCTGGCAAAATATTATAGTGCATGACCATCCTTGGAACATAAGTGATGTGTGCGTAAAGTTTGGAGAAAATCGGTTGATAACTGTGGAAATGTATACGTTAGTCATTATACACGCAAACTGCAATTTTTATATACTAGATATCTACGTGAATGTTCTTATTATTGTCTCATATTTCAGAATTTATGCTTATACATCAGACAAGAAATTTTCTGCTTCTGTAAAATTACATCTCTATATACAAGGAGCTCATTGCTGGTAGGGTTTTCACTAGAGACGTGGTGTTGAAGCAATTACTGAGATAAAGGTTGTAAAGTTTTCATTTTAATTTTACTTTTCATATTATTTTCATGCCGTTATTTCTGACAGCACAGGTACACTAATTATTCAATAATCATTCAGTTCTAGTTGAGTGTGGGTAAGAATGTGTACAGTCACAATTGAATACTGTCGTCTGGGGCCTTATAATTAAATACCTAGCTCAAATGGAAACATTAAATCTCTTGTTTGGATTAAATCTTCTCCAGTACTTACACTCGGATATAGACAATTTATCAAAGACATTGCAAACAACTAAAAAGGCATCAACAGATGCACAGAGGGTGGATGCAATTGATAAACAAATTTGAAAAATAAGGAATAAAAATATATGAAGACATATTTAATAACCCCTATGATTTATTTGTTCATCTCAGCCCCTGAGTTACCATGGAAGTGGAAAACTTCCAGCTTTCATGGTTGAAGATGAATAAAAATAACTAAATGAGAATACAAGAAAAGTAATAACAATATCACAATTATTAATAATGCTAATAAGAATATCTGTCAAATCCTGACTAACTATTCAGTGTAAAAGAACTGCAACAAAGAACATGGCACAGTTAATGATAACAGCAGATAGTTTACCAATATAAATTCATGCAGCCGAATATTTACAAAAATATGATTAGCAGATGTATGATAATTCCCCCACAGAAAATATTGCCTGAAAAATATCACATGCTGTATTGAAAAAGTGTTTAAAGAATATAACTGTCTGGAAATGTACAAACATTTTCAGTAGGCAAGTTCAAATATATTCTTCACAAATAATTATTGCTTATAAGCAACAGTTAATACAATTCGATAGATAACAGAATAAAAAGTTAAACCTTTGGTATGAGACCATAAGTATATGTCTTTTAGAATACTAACATATTTGTTAGCCTGTTCTTTTTCAGTATGCGTGTTTGTTTGAAATTTGAAATGTCAGAGAATCCAATTACATTCTTTTCAACTCTAATTAACACGTAGAAACAGCTGTTGTTTTTTGAGAAAAATAGGTTTGAAATGACTATTCTGAGTATACCTCAAGTAAATAATCTGATTGGCTGAAAATAGCCATTAAAAAATATAATCATGTAATTTTGTCAGTTCACTGCTATGTCTAAATAATTGGGCCATATGACAAATGACATTCTGATTGATACCAAAATTAAAACTATGATAACGGAGTCATGCAACAATTAAAGAGAACAGCAAAAATTAAGGAGTTGACAACAACAACCAGTATGCATCTGTATATACACTTGTGTATAGCTGCCTATGTCTATATATGTGTGTGTGTGTGTGTGTGTGTGTGAATGTATATGTAATACACATACATATATATATGTATGTGTGTTTATATGTGAATATATCTGTTATTTTGTGACCAAGTGTGGAATTATGGTTTGGTTCTTTATTTGAAATGATACTCATCAGCGATGGTGGCTCAGTCTTCCTTACACGGGCTGAAATAATGGTAAATGAGCCAGTACCTAAACGTACGAATTTGATCCTTTGGTATTGTAGGAATTAAGAAAGGCCTAAGAATTACAAAGTTCGGGATCATTTTATAGTTTCATCATTCATAACGTCTGCATATGGTGTAAAATAATCTCCTGAAATCTTCATTAGAATAAACCTTCAAGCTGAAATAAACGATAGGTATTTTATTACTAACGTTTGTGAATATATATGGAATATTAAAAAAGATCTATTTGGAAACATATATGTGCTGAAAAAAACTATTGATATCAGCTGGACAATAACTAGTATTATTCCGTCAAAAATAACAGAACCCTTTCACATAATTCGCCATAGCACCCCTGAAGTATAGCTATCTAGCCACTCTCATTTTAATGACGATTTCATAGTAAACGAAACGTATAATAGTCTATATTCTTGGGGCAATAAGGTATTGTTTAACACTGTAACAGAAATATGTCTGTTGTTTTCGAGAAGATGTTAATGCCATATTTTTATCTTTAGGAAGTTATAACACTTGTCATATTCAATCTAATCCCTCTACACGTATCCATCACCATGTTTTTAGCGTGAAATTAATCGCCTGATGCAGAAATGAATATTATGTCTTTTGGACTTGTGATGTATAATAATCGATATGCAGTCAGTGTCGTGAAACCGCAATCTAGTCAGATCTGATTACATGGCTGCGTCCATTTTACAAATCTTTGGTAAGACACGAAAAATAAAATATCAATTTCATTTCATTCTATTCTATGAAGAATGTACTTACAAATTGCGCTTAACAGGTTAAGGCAAACTATTTCGAGCTCATTTGTCTGTGCTTTTAGCGCATCATCACATATAATTTCATAATATATAAATTCTGTCAGGTTACACAGAACGCAGTTTAAATGCATATGATTTATATCGTAAGATAAGCTGATTGCATATTTACAAACCAACGAATTACTCTACAATCTTGCAGTATATATTGTGGCTTTGGTGCACATTACGTAACCTGTGATGAGACATTTAAGGGACGAAAGAAACAGAAGTATGCGGAAAAATCTTTTCAACGAAATTGAGAGCCAATTAAATGTGGTATCATTGGTTCATAGTAATTCCAGCCCAAATGAGCAGACTTATGAACTAACGGGTCCCAGCAGTGATGGCTTTGCCTTTTAATGAGACATAGCGTATCCTATGATCAGTTTATACTATGTAAGTTTACACACTCCTAATACAATAGTACCTCATATGTGGGTTATTCTGTTCCGGTGGGGCGACGACAATCATGCTCTGCTCACTAAACTATGTCGCATCTAAATATTTTTCAAGACAACAGCAACACAAATAAAGAAAATTATTCGGCTTGAACCTAGTATTTGAAACTGGCCTGAAGGCTGCAGCACTAATTGACTAAAGATCAGGAATTAGAATTTCTCTGTTGTCGTTGCCAATGACTGGCATTAAAATTTATTTGAAATAAATCAATACAATTTTCTTTTAATATCTTAATATCAGAAATCTTCTATACTGTTAAATGTCAAATTACATGATGAACAACTGGAAGAAAGAAATCAAAAATCAAACTTAATTCAACCGACAGCCTTCAGTTAGTTATCAGATCGATACAGTAGTATAATCTCCCGTTGCGGTATGTGATGACCTTTACTTTATTAACGATCCTTTTTGCTCCTGTCAAACTGTAGTCTGATATTAGTTACATCAATTATTTAAGAAGCCACGAAGAACACGAATTCTCATCTTCACATGCAAAATCAGACGGATAGTGTCAATATTCTATCTAATACTTAATGCCCTGTAACTGTCTGTCTCACTGCTGTCAGATTTAGCGTTGAGTGTGTTATAAATCTTCTGATATCTGGGAGATGGTGGGTTTCATATCCCGTTACAACTATTGATATCTGTCCAGCTTAGCATTATCTCTGAAACACAGCCAGCTTGAGAATCGAATAAAATGTCCTGCCGTCCTAGTCATCTGCTTGTCACGGATTTACGAATCTATCAGTCCGGTTGCGTTACTCCAATCCATAGCATCATTATGTCACTTCACATGTATATATAAATATATACATACACACACGAAGATATATACACACATGCATATATATAAACATTCATAATCTGAGGCTAATTTAATTGCATGTAATATATGGAGTTTAATATCTCCTTTAGAACTCTGGCACTGAGCAGCAGCTTTATATAATCAGTTATGACAACCGTGAAAGATTGGAGTGTACATTCAGACTTTTTGCTTACAATATATAAATACGTACGTGTTTAGACATTTAGTCACCCGTCGGTTAAGATACAAAGTATGAAAAGTGGTGACACAACACAAATGCCAATTTGGTGTCATGATAAGCAGATTACTCTACGTAAATATCTTGCAAATTAGCCATTTGGATCCCCAAATATAATTCTAACCTAAATGCTAAAATATTCCAATAGCAAACTTGTAGTC
>JARUKP010000242.1:0-12642 GCA_029874955.1 Octopus insularis | reverse complement strand
TGTGTGTGTGTGTGTGTGTGTGTGTGTGTGTGTGTGTGTGTGTGTGTTTGTCCCCGCATCCTCGCACGACAACCGATGGTGGTGTGCTTACGCCCCCCCCCGTAACTTAGCAGTTCGGCAAAAGGGAGGCCGACAGAATATGTACTAGGCTCACAAAGAATAAGTCCTGGAGGGGTCGATTTGCTCGTCTAAAGGTGGTGCTCCAGCATGGCCACAATCAAATGCCTGAAACAAGTAAAAGAGTAAAAGAATTAAAGAATATATGTGTGTACGTGTGTGTGTGTGTGTGTGTGTGTCTTTGTGTCTGTGTTTGTCCCTCCATCACTTGATAACCGGTGTTGGCGTATTTACGTCCCTGTAACCTAGCGGTTGGGCAAAACAGCTCGACGGAATAAATACCAGGCTTGCAAAGAATAAGTCCTGGCGTCGATTTCTTCGACGGAAAGGCGGTGCTCCAGCATGGCCGCAGTCGGATGACTGGGACAAGTAAAAGAATAAAAGAATAAAAAGAATACGTCTGCTCTGTGTGTGTGCGCGCGCGACTGAGAGAGAGAGTGGGAGAGAGAGAGAGAGATTAGGAGAGAGAGAGAGAGAGAAAGAGAGACAGTGAGAGAGAGAGAGAAAGAGAGACGGTGAGAGAGAAAGAGAAAGAGAGACGGTGAGAGATAGAGAGAGGGAGAGGGAGACAGAGAGACAGTGACAGGCAGAGACAGACAGAGAGAGCGAAGATGAGCGTATCTGTGTGTCTGTGTGTTCGTCGCTAATAACTGAACAGATGACGACTGGCGTTCCGTGAGATTCCTGCTGGTGTGTATGTCTGCGTGTGTGTGTGTTTCAGTTTGTGTGCGAGCGTCGTTGTACGTGCGCGCGCGTGTCGTTGTATGTGTGTGTGTGTGAGTTATATTTAATAAGCTTGTGTGTATGTGAATGCTGAAAACACCTGTTTCGGATTTGTTACCTGTGTGTTCGTGGAATTGACTCTTTTTCTTTGATCTTTTAGTTATATACCTGTTCCAAGTCGGTGGAGTACGGCCATGATGGGGCAGCGCCTTGAATCGAAACGAGTAGAATTGTTTTGCTTTATTTATTTATTTTTGTAGCTTTTTCTTTAAAATTTGGCACATTCTAGCGGTCCTTTTTGCCGACAGCTAGCTTACAGGGATGTAAACATACCAACACCGGTTGTCAATCAGTTGGCAAGAAACAAACACAGACACAAAGAAACACACACGTTAGACCTCTGAACTCAACACGTTTTTTTCTTTCATTCTCTCTCTATTTATTTCTGCTTAGATTTATTATTTATTTCTCTATTTCTGCTTATTCTTTCCTGTCGAAGAGCATTGGCTCAAAACATTAAAAACTCTTAGAATATCAAATGTACTTACATATACATCAGTTCATGTTGTTCTGTATTTGCACCTACCCATCCACATTAATTACTGGTTTGTCTTGCTTTTTCAGAGACCACAAAAAAGAAAAGCATTTTCAGATACCTTTGATTCAATGGTTGCAAAATACAAAAAGAAGATGTTAAACATGTCATCATAGGCCGTGTATTGATTGCACTCTTGGTGCTTTTTATGGTGAGAAACCATTGAGTCTCTGTGGTTCAATCACATTATCATCTTCATCATGGTGAAGGAGATCTTTTCCCTCATTCAGCTACAGAACATTTTTAACACCAACAAATTCAAATGCAAATTTATATCGTTTGAAATGATGATGTCTTATTAAATATTACTGGATCAAATAAAATCTGACATTGTTATCCAAACCAATACAAGATTCTATTTTCTTATTGTTTTCATTTTCAGTCACATTTATCTTCTTACAGCTATAAATCTGTTTCTCTTTGTAATACCACACCCTCTGTCATCCATCCCCCACGCCTAAATTCACATTCTTGCTCCTAGTCTTTTCTCATTCACAAAGCCTCCTTTAGTCTCTTCATTCTTGCAAGTTACTCAGTGACCTCACTGATGCTGGTGCTACAAAGCAAAAACGCTCAGTAGACTCTGCTGTTCCCATCGAGTCATCATCATCGTTTAACGTCTGCTTTCCATGCTTGACATGGGTTGGATGATTTCACTGAGTACTGGCAAGCCAGAAGGCTGCACCAGGCTCCAATTTGATCTGGCAGAGTTTCTACAGCTGGATGCCCTTCCTAACACCAACCACTCCAAGAGTGTAGTGAGTGCTTTTACATGCCACCGGCACGAGGGCCAGTCAGGAGGTACTGGCAACAGCCACGCTCGAAATGGTGTATTTTACGTGCCACCTGCACAGGAGCCAGTCCAGTGGCACTGGCAACGATCTCACCCGAATGTCTTTTCACGTGCCACTGGCACCATGAAATTTAGGTTTGCAGTAAAAAGGCTAATACCTACAGTTCCCAACATTACAGGTGATGAGAATAATATGGATAATGTACAAAAAAAAAAAAAAAATATGGAAAATGTACAAAAACCTATGTAGTGGCTAGAGTTGTGTTTGTGAATTTGAATTCCACTAGAATTTTCAAACAAAAGCTGATTCAATTCAGTTTTTATTTTCATCATATTTTAGTCAGCAGAAAGAGCAGTACTCATCATCTTTAATAGCATCTGAGAGACTGATGGAAGGGAGAGAGATAGGTGTTTTTAAACAGGTGATGTGGCTGGAATGCATGCAATGGAGATGTTGCTAAGGTATCCAAGGTGTAAGGTAATAGTGTTAAATTGGACAACGGATTCATTCACTATCGCATTTTCTCTGAAAACAAAGGACTTATAAAAGAGAAGTGGATCTCTGTCAGTCTGTCCGTCACAGCATCTATCAGAGTAACGGAAAGAAGGGGAGGAATCAAAATATATGTTACAATGTGTTTTTAGAAGGAGAGGAGAAAAAGTTGTTGAGAAAAAATACAGTGAGAGAGAGTAAAAGATAGGGAGATAGGTAGTGTCATCATCATAGTAACTAGCAAGTTTTGATTAAAAATGCATGAATTTTAAGTGCAAGTTGTCAACACAACACAGCTTCAAAATGAAAAAGGCCGTCATTATATAACGATAGTTATATTTTGGTTGTATGTGTGTACGAGTCTGTGTGTTTTTGTCTTTCAACATAGAGACAATACAACACAGCTTCGAAAAAAAAAACCCAAAAAACTTCCACTATATAACAATATACTTATTTTTTGATTGTGTGTGTGTGTTTCAACATAGTTCAGCATAGGGACAATGCAACATATACTTTAAAAAGACTTTCACAACAATATCATATTGTTATTGAGAGAGAGACTGTTGTCACCATAGTAACTAACCAGACTTTCACTATATAAGTCTACTGTTAAAAAAAAAAGGGTAAGTGCATGATTAACAAATATTTTCACCGACAACGTAGAGACGGATAAAGACCTAGTTGTTTACTATTATTATTATTTAATCAGTAGAATGCGTCGAGCTAGCAGAATCGTTTGCCCACCGGACAAATACTTAGTGGCATTTCGTCTATCTTTCCGTTCTGATTTCAAATTCCACCGAAGCTGACTTTACCGTTCATCCTTTCGTGATCAATGAAATAAGTACCAGCCGAGGACTGGGGTCGATGTAATCAGGCTTTATGACTATAGTTGAAAGGATAGACATTATGTAGGTATTGCTTCTTTATCATACTTAATACAATGTCTAGCGGTTCAAATCTGCTAGAGACGATTTTATTTTTTTACATCCTAACTCAAAAAATAGTCTTGTAGTTAGCAATGCCATGGAGAATGATAGCTAATGTAATACACGAAAAAAATAAAATAAAATAAACATTTATTAGTAATTATTTCAGAGTCAGATTTTCAGGATATAGGATGAGAAAATCTGTATAATGTGACGGGAGGTGAGTGCCGGTGTTTCGAATATACCTACTTCTTCAAGAGAGAAAATTAAAATGCTTCGAATAAAAGGATAATATAAAAACTAAAACTTGTCCGCTGAGACATATTATTTAGAAGAACAGCTGTAGAATATTAATGTACTATTATACCTCTATTGCTCAAACTCATAAAGTCGAAGCACATATAGTTTGGTGAGGTCGTTGTTCTAAGTTCAACTCATGTGGGGATATAGACTTTAATTTTTAAACCGCAGCAATGAAAATAAGTACAAGTAATATGTGGCTGTTGTATCAATGATTGCTCATAAAGCTGGCTTTGTTGTTTTAGGCATAACATTAGGAAACGCTTACTCATGCTATATACTATGACACATCGTAACAATGTAGTTGCTTATAAATTCCTACAACCAGCGAAATAATACCTTGAAAACATCGCCGAGTACTTACCTCGTCCACCTTCAACAATAAATCTTTATTTTCTTCAAGTATTTTCTTCAATTCAGTGAAATTTCCATTCATAACAAAATCTCGAAAGCTGTCGCCGGCCATGCTTGTTTATCGATGATGTCACTGCCGGCAACACCGGAAGTGACCTCTACTTATTTGTTTACATCTTTAAAAAGGGAAAAACTCAATTCCACATCTGTAAAAGCAGTAAATAATTTTACAAAACCTAAATATTTCCACACTTCCTGTATGTATATCGATGCTATTTGTTGTACTGGATTCCTTTGTTTGGTGGTTTTAATTGTTTATGCGAAATATTGCTGTTCTTCAACAATTTTATGTATAAAATTTTTGCTGTGGTTTAGCCCAGATTAACTATGGTCAGAGATATTCCACCCGTGACGAATCCGTCCTTTTAGGAGTATATAAGACAACATTATTTAGTGTGTCCTCTTCTTTTTTTTACCAAAACAGTAGGGTGTTATTTGAGAGATGTGGTAGCAACTTCCAGTGGTCAAACAACCACGCAGAGGTTGATTACCTTGCATTTATATGTTAAGGAAAAATGAGAAACTGAGACATTTATTCTGTTCGTAAAAATATTGCTGAAACTGTTGCAGCTAAATTTTTCCGCCTATGTTATCAAATTTAAAGTTTATTTATTCACATAATTTTGAATTAATCCTGCATTATCTCGTAGCTTCGAGATTCCATCGATGTGATTATCTATTTTTGGAATAACATTGTAGGGGAGATGTGAGAGACCAGTTCTAGCTAGTTTGAACATATCGATGTTTTCGATCTAGTTTGGATTCTTTGCAATCAAATTTGAATTCGTTGCAATCAAATTTGAATTCTTTGCAATCAAATTTGAATTTTTCAAAAGGACTTTGTAAGACAAGCTAAAACGCAGAAAACATGCGCTGAAGTGTTCCAAACGGTAGAAAGTAGGAGTCTTCATCCTCGAAAGAATATTCGATGACCACAAATCGATTCGAAGCTAGTTTCTCGAAATTGGTGCTCAAGCCTTGAAAAAAAAAAAAAAGAGTTAAACTACATCAGCCGTAAGGAAATACATGTCTATCTTATCTAACTCGTCCAGTAGAGCCCACTGTTACTCGAACTTCGATCTAACCCCGAGCTTGGGACAACAAACTTGAGTTGGATAAACTCGAATAATAAGCTCTTTGCTCATTATAACCGTTTTATGAAGTCACTTTTTTTTTGTTAAAAAATTGTTCAATTTGCATCTCCTCAAAGCGAACGGACTGGTTCTTTTAAGGTCACTCTTGGGTAAAGTTCAAATAGCATAGTTCTCGAATGAAAACTCTGCAGCTATCAAGAACTTATGAGCATTACTTTTGCATAATACTATATTACGAACAGCAATTCACCATACGTAGGCATAAAGAAAAAAAATGAGCTCATACTAATCCTGATAAAACGACCTGCCTGAATGCGTCCACGTGGGAGGGGTGAAATGACAACGCATGCATGTGTATCAGCCTGTTCATTATAAAATTTGTATTTAAAGCTGATGGTCCGGATTGTCCGATTACATTTAATTTTTCTGCTCATTGCATACACACGCTCTCAATTTTCGTCATGAACCGAAAGATTTATACCCAGATTTCCGACGACAAACGAAGAAGAATTTGCGAAAAATCACGCTCCGGAATGGGTGTAAAGGATATCGCACGATATTTTTCCCTTAAATACACCACTGTTTGGAACATAATCAAACGTTTCAACGAGACTGGTTCTTCTGCTGCCGGAAAAAGAGGCGGAGACAAGAGATCTATTCTTACACATGAACAGAAAGAGATCATCTTGTCATGGGTAGATGCTAATTGCTTACTACGCCTGCAAGACATCAAATCCCGTGTTCAAGAGGAGCTTGGAGTCGCAGTCAGCATCAGCTGTGTTGACAGGGTACTGAAAGAATTCCACTACACACTGAAGGTATGCTCTTTCATTCCTTTATCGTTTTATTCTTTGAGAGAGGTGGGAACGTATTCATTGAAATAAGAATTTAGACAATAGAAAATGACATATGCAGAGGTTTTCCACATTTCATGTATACAACCGTAGTCGGTTTTCATTCACTATGGCCTGTTAGAAAATTAAAATTCCACTTAGTTTATGCACTTACATGCCTGTTTTTCATTTAAGGCTTTCGTTACAGTTCCTATGAAGAGAAACAATGAACGGACTTTGAACCTGCGAATGGAATATGCTCAATTGTTTCGCCAACGATCAGAGGATTTACACAACCGAAGTGGAGTTTGCAGCGGTGACGTGTCCTAGAAAGGAGCGAGCCCAGTTCGGAAAATCCCTATATATCTCTGTTCCGGCTGCACACAGCCGAAATATCTCAGTTGTTGCAGCCATGAATCGATATGGGATGATTTTTCATCAAGTTTTTGAAACGGCCATAAACGGAGAAAGGTTCAAAGAATGTTTGATTGAGATTCACCAACGGTGCACCCACAACGAAACCAACAATCCTGTCTTCATCCTTGACAACGCCAGGATCCACCATTATCATGGACTGGCAGATACTATTAAGGAACTTGGCATTACCATGTTCTACCTGCCTCCATATTCGCCTTTCCTAAACCCATTCGAGAACATTTTCTCCGTTTGGAAATGGTCGGTTATCCAAAGCGAGGCAAAGAATGAGCCGGCACTTTACCAATTAATATCTGAAAAGTTCAATGAAATAACTCATGAACACTACGATAGCTTCTACCAAAAGAGATGCTCCGTTACATCGACCAGTCTGAACAAGGAGAGATCATAAATGAATGATTCTTTTCCTATTTTTTGCGTGTGCTTGAACAGTTCATTCAAGATAATTTGTACATTTTCACAAACTGCAACTTTTTTTCGAGAAATATCAGTTGGGAAAATTTAAAAACCCTTATTTCAGGATAGCTAATAAACCTGGTCTGATTTAAATCAACAACTGTTGATCATAAGGGTAATTTCACCCCTCCCCCAAAATTGCTTTAAAGCGCGGGTTTATGCTACATCCTCCCTCCCACTGTGGTATGTCTTAACTAGACTGTCTGTTGTACATGGCATGCACATGTTTTAGATAACACATGGACACATTCAGGCAGGTCTTTATATCAGGATGAGCTCATTTTTTTCCTTTATGCCTACATATGGTGAATTGCTATTAGTAATAGTATTATGCAAAAGTAATGCTCATTAGTTCTTGATAGCTGCAGAGTTTTTATTCGAGAACTATACTATTCGAGCTTTCTATTCGAACTTTACCCAAGAGTGGCCTGAAATGAACCAGTCCGTTCGCTTTGAGGAGATGTAAATTGAACAATTTTTAAACAAAAGAAGTGACTTCATAAAACGGTTATAACGAGCAAAGAGCTTACTATTCGAGTTTATCCAACTCGAGTTTGTTGTCCCAAGCTCGGGGTAAGATCGAAGTTCGAGTAACACTTTTTTTTTAAGGCTAGAGCACCAATTTCGAGAAACTAGCTTCGAATCGATTTTTGGTCATCGAATATTCTTTCGAGTATGAAGACTCCTGCTTTCTACCGTTTGCAACACTTCAGCGCATGCTTGTTGATTATTTTCTGCGTTTTAGCTTGTCTTACAAAGTCCCTTTGAAAAATTCAAATTTGATTGCAAAGAATTCAAATTTGATGGCAAAGAATTCAAATTTGATGGCAAAGAATCCAAACTAGATCGAAAACATCTACATTTAAGGTGCCTCCAGAATTGACAATTAAAACAAAAATATTTTTCAACCAACCTTTTGACCTAGAGTTTCTGAATCATCATTTGCAAGCAAAACAATATTCCATGCTTTGAAGAAATCTCCATGCACGAGAGAACAACGTATAATAACACGGTCAGCCAACGTCTAGTCACAAAAGAAAATATATGTTATAACCATTTTTTTTTTTTTTTTCACTTTCTTGAAATATGGAGATGAAGGTGAGCGACCTAGTGGCCAGGTTGTTGGGATCATGATCGTTAAGTTGTGGGTTCAAGTCTTGGACTGGGTAATATGTTGTGCCTTCAGTAAGACACTTCATCTCATTTTATTCCAGTTCACCCAGCTGAAAGTAAGTACCAGTGGTACTAAATGTTTAACCCAACAATGGACTGGTCTCTTAATTAGGATGGGAGAAGTCTTGTACTTCCAGCATCAGTGCTTTGAAAATCCAAAAACGTGACTTAAAGTCCAAGGCAGACTTTAAAATATGCAAGAAATACATTTGCATATTTCTTGCACATTACTCTTGAACCAAAACTTGAAAAATATAGTCTCATAAACAACCCTAAAACTAATAATATATATTTTGTCTGGTCTATTAATATAACATGCACA
This sequence comes from Octopus insularis, assembly GCA_029874955.1. Taxonomy (NCBI): domain Eukaryota; kingdom Metazoa; phylum Mollusca; class Cephalopoda; order Octopoda; family Octopodidae; genus Octopus; species Octopus insularis. Next base: position 3,965 of record JARUKP010000242.1, on the reverse strand, counting down.
ATTTGCTGTAAATTAAAGTTATTGAATGATGTTACACTAAGTTCAAACTCAGTTAAAGTCTTCTGATCATAAAATACATACATTTCTCTCTTCTTACAGATGAGAATAATAAAATGTTATCCAATTAAAAATACAAGCTCCAAAAATGACATGCAAATAACCGTATTTACAATAGATATTCACAAGCAACACAGAAAAATAAATGTAAATACACACACGCGAATATATCTTAATATATAAAGTTAATGTAAGGCGGCAAGCTTGCAGAATTATTAGCATGCCAAGCAAAATGTTTAGTGCCATTTCATCCATCTTTATGTTCTGAGTTCAAATTCTGCTGAGGTCAACTTTGTCTTCATTCCTTTGAAGGTCGATAAAATAAGTACTTGTAGCAGGAATATTTCCCGATACATACCAGTTGAGCACTAGAATTGTAATCGACTTACCACCTCCCCTGAAATTGCTAGCTTTGTGTCAAAATTTGAAACCAACATATAAATTTAATGAATGAATGTATGTATGTATGCATGTATGTATGTATGCATGCATGTTCCAAATTGTGGGCCATAGTTTTGCATAGGGACACATCTTTTCAAAGAGACATTGACTGGTTATGTGGCATTTTCCTGATATTTACTATAAAATCAGGCATGGCTTCATGGCTTTGTACTATAGCTAGTGTGTGTGTTTATTTATGTGTGTATACACTCAGTACACTCTATTAAGGGGTTGGCATTAGGAAGGGTGTCCTACTGTAGAAACCATGCCAAAGTAGATGCAGAACCCAGCTGAGCCCTTTAGCTCATATGTTCTATTCAAACAGTTTAATCCATGCCAGCATGTAAAAAAGATGTTAAATGATGAATATACGTATCTATGTACATATATTCTTCAGAGTGGCATATTCATAGGAACATAGTCAGACCCCACATATGGATGAAACATATAAATCATCATTATCATTTTAAAATATACTTTCTGTGTTTGGATAGGTTGAATGGAGTTCATTTAGGTTGATTTTCTACAGCTGGATGCCCTTTCTGTTCTCAATGCTCATTTGTTTCCAAGCAAGACATTTTTTTTTTCTCAATGGAAGATTGAAAATGATGACTGGACATTGCTTGTATGATGGCAACACTCATTTGCAGCCATCACATAATGTCACCACAAGGAGACACACACACACAAATACATACGTGTGTGTGTGTGTGTGTGTGTGTGTGTGTGTGTGTGTGTGTGTATGTGTGTGTGTGTGCCTGCACCTTAGCCATGCCTGTACCTCAATGCAAACTAAACTGCAGTTTCAACTCTAATAATAGTTATATTCATTGTATGCCATCAATACCTTAAATAGCAAAGCTCTGTGGAATTGGTTACCATATTTGATTGAGCCGATTGGAACAATATTTGAAGCACGTTCATGCTGAATCTGAGAAAGTGGTAGTTCCCAGCTGAAGTTTCCAAACTCTTCTCTCGAAACAGCTCCGCCCATCTTGTTTGAAACAAATCTGAAAAATAATTCAATTTAAAGATAACAAAGCATAACCACACTAACTTTCAAATAAAGAATGTCAGTCATCTCCCAATACATTTTCCCTGTCGTTTTCTCTTTTCATCTGTCAATCAATTAACATCCCCAACTACATACAAATGTATGAGAAGCAGTTATGCCTGTCCTAGATTACTGTAATTTTAATACATCATTACTATACATCTAATGAGCTGACCTGACAACTTTTGCTATTCCAGATTGAAATGGCCAGCTGTAACAGCACTTTGAACACACATTACTAAATACTGCTTGTTACAGCTGACTAGTTTTCAGAATGCAGTCAGGATGTCTGGAAGCTTTTTATGCAATAAAGTTTTATGTTAAGCTGGGCATAAACACTATATAAATTTATAAATTGCTCTAGACTACTTACAGATTAACTTTTTTACTAGCAGAAGTAGTTCAACGAGGGTAGAGAGAAGGTGAGCAACAATGAGAGGTGTGATAGAGAGTCAGAACATCAGAGCTGGTTGAGAAAAATTCACAATTTTCTAGATGAAGGCAATAAGCATAAGGTTTGGAGTTGATGTGACAACTTTACACAGAATTATTCATGAACATTTGAACATGCACAAAATTTGTGCAAAGTTTGTTCCAGGGTATTCAGTGACAAGCATCCAGGTAACCACCTACTTGACAGAGATGGGCATCAAAACTGTCCCTTACCCCCTCCTTACAGTCCAGATCTTGCTCCCTGTGAATTCTGGAGAATCTCAGGGGCAATTGTTTTGACTTATGCAAGCATAGAAAAGTGGATGTTAAAATGATGATAATGCGAGTGTGAATGATAATAAGTATTAATTTAAGTTGTTATTAATTTACATACACATAAATATATCAATAAGTCAGTCTCAAGGTTGTTTGCATCACTTACTTTGCTAATATACTGATTTGCTCAAGAAAATTGTTCATGCTTGTTAGTTCTTTAGTTAATTCCTCCACATAGCTACCAAGTTCAAGATCTTCTGGTAGGACAAAGTTCTTTTCTTCACATTCTATTGTAGGTTGTTTGTCTTCCCCAGTAGTACTGGGGAAGTCTTCTTCTTCCTTGCCCTTCTCAATTCGCTCTTTTGGATTCCGAGACCGCCTAAAAAAAAAATAAAAGAAAGAAAAGCCAAAAGAATTTCAGTGTCTATTATTAAATAAGAAGAGAGATATTTCAAAAATAAAGGTGAAGATAGACACTCTAGGAAAACAGAAGATACAAGGTTTTGTGAGTGGATTTGATCATGTTTGTGTGTGTGTGCACATGCAAGTGGGGGTGCTACTGTCTCGTCTTCACAGAATATAATACTCGCAAATAAGTGATGTTGTTTGTTTCCAATCTTCCATGAAAACATGTCTGATCACAGAGAAATATTACCTTCGCGTGGAAACAGATGAAGATTGGCAACAGAAAAGGCATTCACCCACAGTAAATCTACCTCAACAAATTCCATCTGACTCATATAAGCTTGGCAAGCTGGACACTAAAATAATGATGAGATTTATTAATTGAGTTCCTTTATGCTCTGTATTCAATTTCTGTGGAAGTTAAGTTTGCTTTCATACTTCTAAGACTAACAAAATAAATACCAATAATGTTTACTAAATTGACAGTTCAGCCACCTCACTCCACCAGAAAATGTGTTATCTTCTGCTTGTAGAATAGTTGTTTAGTGAAAGGTAAACAAGTAGCCTTGAACTATGTATGTTCTCTAAGATTATTGTGACAGATGCTATTGATGTTGAGGTTGACTTTCTGTAACTTGATAACTGCAGGAAAAACATGGGCAGGGCATGAATTCCAAAGAGCGGTGCATGGTAAACAATACAAACTACTGACTCTTTCACTAACCATCAGTCACTCTCATGGTCTTTATGCTAATGTATCTACTATATAAATGAATGTGTGTGTGTAAAGGCTACGAAACAGTGTGTCCTTAAGAAAATGGATTTTCAAAATCTGCATCCCAATGACAAGGTTTTCAATTATAATTAATCATCATCATCATCATCGTTTAACGTCTGCTTCCCATGCTAGCATGGGTTGGACGATTTGAATAAGGATTGGCGAACCAGATGGCTGCACCAGGCTCCAATCTGATCTGGCAGAGTTTCTACAAATGGATGCCCTTCCTAACGCCAACCACTCCGAGAGTGTAGCAGGTGCTTTTATATGTACGTACGCACACACACACATATATATTTAGATATATATATAAGTATATATTATGTTCTGAGTTTAAACATACATGGGACACTCATCTGTAAAGGTACTTACTATATATATATATATCATCATCATCATCGTTTAACGTCCACTTTCCATGCTAGCATGGGTTGGACGATTTGAATGAGGACTGGTGAAACCGGATGGCAACACCAGGCTCCAATCTAAATTTGGCAGAGTTTCTACAGCTGGATGCCCTTC
>JARUKP010000241.1:0-12691 GCA_029874955.1 Octopus insularis | reverse complement strand
AATTTTAGGGCTTATAAATCTAATATTTTCCTATCCTTCCTTAATACTGGTTCCCATATGCTACTCATATCTGCACTTGGTCTGCTTAGGTTTTGTGTCCTAGCATATGTGCTGCTTCTTTTAGTTTTTGTATTTTCCAGTGGTGTTCTCTGTCTATTATTTTAACTTGGGGGTGTCTTGGGGGAAATTTCGAACCTGGGTTCTCATTCCTAAGGTATTTTTTGATGTTATTATTATTGTTATTATTTATTATTCAGGTCACTGCCTGGAATCAAACTTGAAGTCTTGGGGTTAGTACCCACTATGCCATATGCCCGTGGGCAATTATGGAGTGAATTTTAGGGCTTATAAATTTGATATTTTCCTATCCTTCCTTAATACTGGTTCCCATATGCTATTCATATCTGCACTCAGTCTGCTTAGGAGGTTTTGTGTCCTAGCATTATTTTAACTTCATCCTCTTGTAGGATGAAGTTAAAATAATAGACAGAGAACACCACTGGAAAATATGAAAACTAAAAGAAAGAGCACATATACTAGGACACAACAACCTCCTAAGCAGACCGAGTGCAGATATGAATGGCATATGGGAACCGGTATTAAGTAAGGATAGGGAAATATTAGATTTATAAGCCCTAAAATTCACTCCATAATTGCCCACAGGCATATAGCATAATGGTTAAGAGCATGGGCTACTAACCCCAAGACTTCGAGTTCGATTCCAGTCAGTGACCTGAATAATAATAATAATAATAATAATAACACCGAAAAATATCTTAGGAATGAGAACCCAGGTTGGAAATTCCCACAAGACACCTGATGAAGGCTGGAGGGTGTATCGACTGAAACGTTGTGTTAGCAACGAACCAGATGAGGACAAATATCCGTCAAATGTAAATAATGTACATAATTCCTCATCTCTTAAATATAGAACTGGAGAAAATATTAGTTTAGTAGTGGTTGAGCTCATTTAAAAAGGATTAGTGAAATATATAACATCATGTAACTGATAGAATATATCATTATTATTTGGTTGTCCCTTAAAAAATATCATTTAGAGAAATTTTAACCATTTTGTAACCTTGTTTTATGTCAGACATTGGGGATCTATTTTCTAACATAACATGAACAACCTTAGTGTATCAGTGTATTTTTTAAAATAATTGTTTTGATGGATTTGGTAAACTTTCTGTCTTGTACTTAATTCTAAAAAAAAAAGAATTTAGAGGTGGTATTTTGAATATAACTCAACAATAGATGATGGTGACTTCAATTTACATATGAACATTGTAAAAGGTTTTGTATCATAGAAACATGCATAATATCAAAAAGGGTGTTGAACATACTTGTTTTGGTTCAAATTTATCTTTTCCATGTACTATAACTAGAAAATCTATATTATAAATAGTGACAAGATTGTTCTTTAATCTGAACTCATTAATATGAGGATATCCAATACACATTGATACTCCCATACTCATCAGAAAAGCATATATATTGAAGTTGTTTATGGCAAAGCTATTCTGAATTTGAAAATATGACAGTACCTTGGTAGGTAAAGCAATTAAGGTTATGAAGACAGGGAAAGCCCCCGGCCCATCAGGAATCACTGCTGAGATGCTTAAAATATATGGCAGTGTAAGCTATAGTCTAGTCACCCATATAGTCAACCAGGTGATACATGGAGTCATACCCAGTGACTGGTGTAGCAGCAACATAGTCAACTGCTACAAAGCTAAATGTCATGCATTAGATAGGAATAATTACAAAGGTATCTAATTGTTGGATCAGGTGATGAAAGTCACAGAGAGGATCATAGCCCAACTAATTAGGAAGATAGTTAGTTTAGACAAGTTGCAGTTTGGGTTTGTACCTGGGAGAAGCACCACTGATGCTATATTTCTGGTAATACAACTGCAGGAGAAATTCCTAGCCAAAATAAACCTCTGTGCTTGGCTTTCGTTGACTTGGAGAAAGCCTTTGACAGAGTCCTCTGATCCCTTATCTGGTGGTCAATGCAGAAACTAGGAATAGATGAATGGTTAGTGAAGGCTGTGCAAGCCATGTACAGGGATGCTGTCAGTAAGGTGAGGGTTGGCAACAAGTATAGTGAATTCCAGGTAAAGGTAGGGGTTCACCAAAGATCAGTCCTCAGCCTCCTCTTATTCATCATAGTTCTCCAGGCAATAACAAGAATTCAAGACAGGCTGCTCCCAGGGGCTCCTCTATGCTGATGACCTTGCTCTAATAACTGAGTCACTACCAGAACTAGAGAAGAAGTTACAGGTGTCGAAGCAAGGTCTAGAATTGAAGGGCCTTAGAGTCAATCTAGCAAAAACCAAAGTCTTAGTTAGAAAGAAGGCAAACGAATCACAAATCATTTCAGTTAGATTTTCTGTAGAAAAGGTGTAGGTGAAACTCCATAAGATGTACCTGATATAAGCTATGAACACATAAGAGGTGCAGCTATATCAAAGGAAAGTTAATTGGGAAAAAAAGTCTTTGTGTGTGTGGCAGATGTACAGGGGTAATAAACACCAAAGATGTACAGAAAACAGATGCCATCAAATGCCAGGGGGAAAAACTAGAAGTAGTTGAAAGCTTCCATTACTTAGGGGACCAAGTCAGTAGCAGAAGTGGATGCTCTGAGAGCTTAGCTGCTAGAATAAGAATAGCTTGGGCAAAGTTCAGAGAGCTCCTACCTTTGCTGGTAACAAAGGGCCTCTCACTTAGAGTGAAAGGTAGACTGTATGATGCATGTGTGCAAACAGCTATGCTATATGGCCGTGAAACATGCACTGAACACATGCATAGCCTTGAAAGAAATAAAGTTAGTATGCTCTGCTGGATGTGTAATGTCAATGTGCCTGCACAACAGAGTGTAAGCGCCCTGAGAGAAAAGTTGGACATAAGAAGCATCAGAGGTGGAGTGCAAAAGAGACAACTGCGCTGGTATGGTTGTGTATGGATGAGGACAACTGCATGAAGAAGTGTCACACCCCAACAGTAGAGAGCACCTGTGGAAGAGGTAGACCCAAGAAGACATGGGATGAGGTGGTGAAACATAACCTTCAAACATTGGGCCTCACAGAAACAATGACAAGTGACAGACCTTTAGATATATGCTGTGCTTGAGAAAAGCAGGCAATTCAAGTAAAATCATAGCTGTGGCTGAAGCTAGTGTCACGTACCTGTCCTGTTTAGAAGTACCCTTCAATCGTTGGGCAATATACTGAGCTTGAGAAGACTTGTTGAGTCAAGTGAAAACTTAGTCATGGCCAATGCCAGTGTTGCTTGACTGGCATGAGTGCCGGTGGCACGTAAAAAGCACCATTCCAACATGGTCGATGCCAGTACTGCTGGACTGGCTCCTGTGCCTGTAACATGTAAAAAGCACCATTTCAGTGTGGTCAGTGCCAGTACTGCCTGACTGCTCCCTGTGCTGGTGGTACATAAAAAGCGCCCACCACACTCTCGGAGTGGTTGGCGTTAGGAAAGGCATCCAGCTGTAGAAATCTTGCCAGTCCTCTGTCAAACCCTCCAAACCATGCCAGAATGGAAAGCAGGTGTTAAGCGTTGATGATGTATTAACTCATTTAGAGATGACAACCACAGTCTTACAGATGCAATAAGCTAAACTATATTACTTTTTTTGTGAATCAGGCAAAGTGAAGTTGTTCAATCTGCTTTGCTACCTTGTTTTGCATTCATTTTTTACAAGCATTTGGACCAGATCTCAAGTCTAAGGAATACATGTAGAGGGGATCAATCTTGTTATCTAAACTGCTTTATTGCACCTTTCATTGAAAAAGAAATTAACCTATTTTGTTATATTTTTATTTTTATTCTTTCTTTTCATTTTAATTCAGGGTGTTTCTTCCCAGCAATATGCTCAAGAACTTGAGAAAATTGGTGTTTTGGTAAAATCTAAGAACTTTCTTGTGTTTCAAGGAACTGTTGAAAGCATTGCTATGAAGAATGCCAAAGAACGTACAGTTATGTTTGAAGAAATCAGCAGGTAATTAATCCTATTCTCGCTATAACAGTTTGCAATCTATTGATGTTTTGTTTTTATCTCTCTTACTGCTAAATAATTGTGATATCATCATAATTATTTTATGTCTTCACTACTTCCTATGTCTTCAGTTTTCCTCATCTTCTAGTTCCTTCCACTTGTAATCACTTGGCACTTCTCTATTCTACTGTCATCCACCACATGCATCATATGTCCATATAAGCACAGTTTCTTCTGTTGTTGTACACAACAGCTGATTCTACTTAGAACCAGTTTTTCTCTTATCTCATTTATGCTCTATTGTTTATTCATACTAATTTTACACATCCAGCATAGGTTGCATACCTTTCCAATCTTTATTCATCTTCTGCATCCAGTGTCTATGTTTCACTATCATACAATGTTGCACTTTGTACAAAAGCATCATATAATAATGTACTCTTCATCCATAAAGAGAATCCTTTTGTTGCCAGTACCAGTAATAACCCCCTGAACTTTTTCTACCTTATTCTTACTCTGGATTTTATGATTTTGGAACATCTATTTCCAATGCTGATTAAGTAACCTAAATAACAAATTGTCAATCACAATAGGGATATTTCTGGGCTTATAACAGAATTAATCTCAGAATTAATCTTACTACTATACACTTCTGTGCATCTTCTACAAAATCCTTCTCTGTCAGCTATCCTGTAATTCCCCTACACTTTGTATGCTCATTAGGTTACATCATATGGAATTCTTACTTATTTCCTTTTCAAAGACGGTCATTTGTCCAGTGCTAGTGAAATTTTGACTTCTTTCTGGATGATTAAAACTTATTTTTATAGGTTTACTTTAAGGCCTCTTCATTGTAGGTCTTGTATCCATGTCATGAATTGCTTCCTTAATTCCTCAACAACTTAAGCTATGAGATCTAGATCATCAGTTTTCAGAAGTTCTCATGGACAGCCAGTCTTCAAAAGTCCCCTGTTAATGACTAGAAAAGTATAATAAATTTGAGTGGCAGAAAACCCACTCCTGATGTACACCAACCTACACATTAAATTGGTGAAAATGTTTGTTTGATTATTGATATTTACTGAAGGGCCTTAAATTAATTAGCTGCATTGTTTTGTAATACTTTTGTAAATACTTTTGGTTTTGCAAAGATCAAAGGTATTATTAGTTTTGTTATTGGACTTGTTCCTCTGATTTTTTAGCTTTGATTGGGTAACTTTTGTACACTCTTATGGAATTGATCTGAGATCAAAATCAACAGAGACCAGTTGAATATTTTATTGTTATTCAGAAAATGAATGTGCGAAATATAGTTTCCTATTTAAATTTACTATCACATCACTTAACCTCAAATATTACATGTTCTAAGTTCTAATTCCTTTAAGAAAAAGCCATTTATTTAAAGAAAATTCCATTTGAAGTCTTGCTATTGTTTACAAAACATTGCAGTATCAATTAGCTATACAATGATATAATGAATACTTTATTTTTAATTGGTTTTTGAGCTTTTGCTGGAAGTAGTTATTCATTGTTGAATATATTAATGTCAAGAAACATCTACACTTTTCAGATCTGGAGAATTAAAAGAAGAATATGATAAAGCTAAAACTGAAATGTTAAAAGCTGAAGAAGATACTCAGTTTAATTACCACAAAAAGAAAGGCATTGCTGCTGAAAAGAAAGAAGCTAAGTTAGAAAAAGAGGAAGCAGAGCGTTACCAGAAACTTAAAGAGCAATTGGTGAGATTTCCATCTAAATTCATTTTATTTGTTTTGAATTTAGTTTTCTTTTTGAAGGTTATTTCAGTTTTGGTATAGCCATTTATCTTCAGGTCAATGGCTACTGTCAGATTATTTACTAAGAAAAATATTAATCAGTCATTGTATGCATCTATCTGAAGGTAAAACAGCTCTTTTAATCCTTATATCTATAAAAAAAAACAAAAAAAAAACATTTAGACGCTTGCTAGAATATAGCAGTTAAAATCTCCAGAACTTGAGTATAAATATTGACAATATCCCTATCTATTTTAATTAAATGCTTACTATCAAGCAAATATCACACACATCTCATCTCATTAGACTTTCTGTACAATTTTATTATAATCTTGTCATTATTTATGGTTAATGTTCCATTTAAAAACTTTATTTCAGAATATAAATTACTAAATCTGCAATATCACATTTATTCTAATTTGAAAAAAATTTAGAAAGTTGAAAATATCAATAATTCTAACTGGCAGAACCCGTGAATATTTTGCAGAATTAATGGTAAACCTATTGGGTTATTTCTGAAAACTTTATCCAAAAAAAATTGAAAGTGTAGCTTATGTTGTCTGTATGGAAAGATAATCGCTCATCTGCTACACATCAAAAAGTGAAAGAAATTGGAATACGATAATTACTTAATGCATTTTATATGTATAGACTTAATACACAACACTCAAAAAATAAATATTCACTCTTACTTTTCCATTTTTCCTATAAGCAAGAAAAAAAATATCCTGTACATATGCTACAACTTGTAGTTAAATTGCATATATCTGCCATGTAAATAATTCATGGAATTGCAGTTATGTGCATGCATTAAGTGATAGATAATATGAAAATCTTAGTTCAGTTTTTTAAAAAAATACACTTTTCGCTATGCACTCACCACTGCCACCACCACCACATCATCTCTCACCCCCCCTTCTCTTTCCCTGTGCCTTTCTTTACCCTCACCATCAGAACATCACCCCTCTGCTAAAATTATATCTCCTTTATATTATCATTACCTTCTACTAACTTTTTTAACCGCGTAATATTATGTTCCCCTACCTCACGTCATTGACCTTTCTCGCTCTCTTTTTCTATCTCTGTCTTTATATCTCTCCCTCTTTTTCTTTCTCCTCTCTTTCCCTTTCTCCTCTCTTTCCCTTCAACTAATCACGTGAAAGCAATTACTTCTCTCTACCTCACGTCATGGACACTTCTCTCTCCTTTTTTACTCTTTTCTTCCTCTTTTTCTCTAACCACGTGAATTATAAGGTTACATCACGGTAGACTCATGATCGCCATTGAAAATATACTATTAAGTTTTTGTTTTTATGTTACATCAGTCTTTTGTTTGTATACAACCGGATTACTAGTACTGTTCTACTGTATTATATAATGGAATAGCTTTTCAGTGACCAGGTCATATACATACAAGATTCTGATGCTATAACAACATAAAACAAAAATGAATATAATATCTATGTATTATTTTGAATAGGTATCATGATTCCAGTGTAATGCGGTTTGTTTTACTTTCCACATACTGTATCAGATCAAGCCTTGCAAGATAACTCTGAAATGATTCCAATATCTTCAGATAAAAGAATTTTGATATTGACTTTTTTTTTCATTGGATAGAATACTTTGAAATAGACAAGTATCAGAAACTGGTGACTGTTTTATCATTATTTTGTCATAGTAAGTTATGAAAAATAGTTGGGTTTGGTCCAAAGAAACTAACAGTGAACAAGATGATTTGCTAAAGTGAGAAATCAATTTTTGTGTTTGTAAATGATGTGCAATCTCAAACAAAAATGTTAATTTTACTTTACAGGTAGAAAAACAGCTGCAACTCCAGTTGTTCAAGTTGTTTCATAATGAGAAAGATATTGATGAGTTGAATGAAGAGCTTAACAAGAAGAATGCTGGTTTAGATAGAGAATTAAAAAAGAGAGATAAGATTGAGGACGAGATCAAAGAGAAGAAAAAGGAGCAAGGAAAATTGAGTCGAGATCTCACAAAAATTGAGCAGAACATCAAAGAAGCTGTGAGTATAGTTTATCACTTTATATTTTTATCTTCTTTTATCTCTCAGATCAATAATTTCATATTCTTATGTGGATAATTTCAATCTTGCCTGTTATAAATCTAACAGCAACTCATATCAAAAAGAATTCTTCATTAGCAGAGTAATTTGTCTGTCTATTCTAATTCCTTTCTAAAATTAAGTTCTATTCTCTTATGATGTACTGTGTCTTTGGGTATTCCATACTCCAGAATAAACTGAACTAAGACTACAAACGAAGCATGCATTTTAAGAGTGCTTTGAATGCTTAATTTATGAATGTGTTGTCAGTTTTGATAATAGATAACTTTCTTAAACCACAATTCAGTCAATTTGTAAATATCAGATTGGTAAGAGTGGAGTTTGAAAATATTGCAATTGTTGATGTTTGAATGTAGTTCAGCTACTATGTAATAATTGATATTTGTTTACTTTCAGATAAATCTGCAACAATTTAATAATTTTGAAATAGTTTTACAATAGTTTTTGTTTTTCTTCAGGAATCTGAATTGAACAAAAAGAGGCCTATTTACATCAAAGCTAAAGAAAAAACTGCTCACATGATTAAAAAGCTTGAAGCTGCTAAGTAAGTCATCATTTATTACTTTTCTATTGTTGTTTAGACCCTGGTCACCTCTGACTGAACGTACAGTGAAACTATTCCCATCATGACCATCCTGTTTTTTAAGGAGTAAGGATCAATAACTGAATACAAAAGATTACATTGTCTTGTGTATCTTATCTTTAAGAAGGTAAAATACAATTTGAAGATTTGCTATCCTTAGCCTTCATGTGTCCGTGTAAAGACTCCCTCTTTGGTTTGTTATTTTCTATTAAGCTCTCTCATTAGTGATCCTAACAAGCAATAAATGAATGGAAGATTTTGTTGCATCTTTCAGTTCATATTTTGGGATAGGGAGGGACTGGAATGCATTTTTTTATATTTCTATGTAGATAAAATATATTCTTAAAAAAAATCAACTGTTTCTATTTCAATTTGTTTTAGTGTATTTCACTTCTTTGGATTATAATGTAAGTTAACATCTTAATTTTTATTTCTTTCATTACAGGAAGTCCCTCAAGGCAACTAAAAAGACGCATGATAATCATGAAGCTGAGGTAAATTGAACTATTATTTTTGTTACATTAAATATGCAAACGTGCATGTGTGCTCTTTCTCTCTTTCTCTCTCTCTCTCTCTCTCTCTCTCTCTCTCTCTCTCTCTCTCCTCTCTCTCTCTCCCTCTCTCTCTCTTAGTGACAGTGAAGCTTTAGTTTTATAAATATGTGGTTTTAGGTTGGGTATCAAAGTGCTTTTTGCAGACCTGCAAGAGAAGATGAACTTAGCACTTCAAGTAACAAGCTTTGTAATGATTTTAGTGTAGCTACAGCTTAATGACAAGCAGTTCATATTCTGCTATATCTAAATCAGTGCACATATGCATTTTAGATGGATATTTACATGCAAGACAACAAAGATGATAGAAATCAACCAAGAGGTCAGTGTTCGTATATTGCTGGCACTGCATTGTGTCCATTGCTCTGAGATATTACTCTCAAATGGCCTGATCCATCTAGCTAATAAAAACAACTACTTATAACTGATTCTACTTCTGTAAGAGTGACATGAAGTTTGATCTCAATGTTAATTTCAACTCTTTTTTTTGTGGATGTGAAGAAAGTACTTGGATATTCAGCCTCTGACCAAATTATAAATCAAGTAGGAGAAATGGAACCACCGTTTCCATTAAATGAGTTAGTGTCTTCATAATTTTGTAATGTAGTTGTGTTAATCAGTGGCATTTTTAGCATATTAATTAAACAGTTCATAGTTTTACTTTCTTTGTGTTGCTTTCTTTACAAGGTTTATGAAATTGTATTTGTAGAACAGTTTTATTTTTAATTTCATTTTTTGTCTTGATTATTTATAGTCAGTGGTATTTTCTAAATTACAGTAATGTTTACTCAAGAAGACCAGCCCAGCACAACTGAACTGATATCCTAAAACCAAGGTGCAGGTGCCATGTAAAAAGCATTGGTGTAGGTGCTTGTACCATGTAAAAAGCATTGGTGTGGGTGCTAGGGCCACTTACAAAGCACTGGTGGTTGTGTCATGTAAAATGCACTCTGTAAAGTGGTTGATGTTAGGAAGGGCATCATGCTGCAGAAACCAAACCAAAACAGTCTATGGAACCTGGTGTAACCTCCTGGCCTTGTCAGTTCCTGTCAAGTCATCCAATTCCAACCAGCATGGAAAATGTTGATGATAATCAGGATGATGATGATGGTTTAAACTCAGTGCTACAAATAGTTCTGCTGCTTGCACTGTTGGACCGTATCAATTCATCTTAGTTAATTGAACTAAACCTTGCACAATGCAGGTGTCTAAGTCAGCACCTTGGTAATTAAACTGATTGCAAATATTTTGTTTATATTGAAAAGAAATAAATTGTTGCTTGCGTAGAGGTCTTGGAGCTTTAATTCATGGAGTAGAAATGAAAAACACTTTTGCTTTCAGCTTATAAATATCTTAATGAACTTGTATCGTTTTCATTAAAAATTAATTTGTTTTGTCCCTTTTATTAATATTTTCTGCTTGACTTTCAGCTATGTTTAATAATACTTGAAATTGTTTTGTATTTGCTGTGGCTGTTAAATTTTCTGTTTGTTTTACTGAAACCATCAGTATGTGGTTAAGAACATCATTTCACAGCTACGTATTTTCAGGTTCAATCCTGCTGCATGGTACCATGGGAAAATGATCTCTCCTATAGCCTGGGACTCACCAATGCATTGTGAGCAAAATTTGTATGAAAGAATCTGTATGGGAGCACAATGCAGCTTAGTGGTTCAGCATGTGAAGATCCATAGCATAAAGTACCTTACTTGAAAACAAGTAATGATTAGCATCTGGAAGAACCTCAGGTTGCAGAATACTACCTCCAGAAGGCTCATCCCCTGTGGCCACATGGAAAAATGCTGATATTATATATAAATTCTGTCACATCTGTCTTTCATTGAGAAATAAATCATTGTGTTTCAATCAATTTAAAAAAATCTCATTGATGTATAGTGGCCCCAAAAGAGAACCAGATTATTATAGAGTTAAATTAAATATATGTTTTTCATCGAATGCTGTACGTAAAATTCTGTAGTTTTCACCTATTGAAAGCTTAAGACTTGGGGTGGTTTGAGGCAAATTGGTATCGTGGAATAAGAGGAGAATTCAGTTAGAATGAAATCTGGAATCCAAAGAAACTGCTGAGGTTCTGCACTGGCAAAAATGGTAATAGTAAATCCAGGAGATTTTGACTGTTGTGAGGAGTGCGATAAGATGTTTTTAGTTATGGTCCTTTGTTGAAGGACATTAGCCAGTAACATTAGCTTTTTTCATACATCACAACAACCAAACTTGATATCCAACAAACTCTTTTATTAATGTATGTCAGTTTCATACACATACACACATTTTCACATATACTTAAAAGTTAATTAGTGTGTGGCTACAAAATTGATATATATTAATCTGTTTACATACATTGATGTGTGTATCTATGTCAAAATGCTAATGTGCATATTTATGTTGCATAAATATGCATAATATGAAAATGTTCATAAAACATAGAATGTATCAATGTCTTACCAGTGTCCATGTTCAAAAGTGACCAAAAGTCTATTGCCATATTTTTGATATAGATCCATCAGTTGGAGAAAGAACTTGAAGAAGTTGAAGAAAAGAAACGAGAATATGAAAAAGGAATAGAAAAAGAATCACAGTCCCAAGGAAGAGACCTCCAGTTGGAAGAGTCTCAGGTGAGTTATTTTCTTGAGCTATACTCTTATAATGATATTCTTTATTGTTGCTTGGCAGATTACAGATTTTAGTGACTTGTTTTATTTTGATTTGTCATCAACTTTTTGGTTATTATTGCCATCTTTGGTTTAATATATGTTTTCAACAGTGACTTCAAGGTAAGCATATGTTTTAATATCATTTATTAGGAATAATTTTCTAAATGTATTATATCAATTATTCATGTCTACATGTCTTTTGATGGATGGCTATTTCTTCATTCTACAGATATTTAATTTCTTTAAACTATGAATAGCAGAATATTTACTACTGATTTTGTTTAGCACCAGTTTGTCCCTGGTTGAGTAGACCTATGATGAAAACCATTGCAGTCATTTCACTCAGGCATATTATACCTCAATAAAAGAAAATATCCAAAATGCAATCTATCCTCTCTTTTTTTTATGAGGATAGGTTGTAATTTGGAGATTTAGCTACGTATTCTAAAAGAAAAAATTACCAAGTAGAGGCAAGATTCTTTGGAAGAAGTGGTTTCACTTTATACAAAATTTGAATATACCTGATAGCAAGTGAACTAAAAGTTCCAAGAAAAGTAATTTTGTTTTTATCATCAATTTTAGGTTCAGGAATACCATCGTTTGAAGGAAGAAGCTGGCAAAAGAGCTGCTCGCTATTCACAAGACTTAGAATCCATTACCAGAGAGCAGAAATCTGATCAAGATCGCCGTGATAATGAAGAACGCAAAAAAAATGATATGGTAACTAAAATTGAACAGAAAAAACATGAAATGGAAGAGAACAAGAAACGAGTTGAAAAACTGAATGATTACATAAAGTAAGATTCTACTTCATTCATTGTTGCTGTGATCTTTTAGATAGTTATTAGTCCTGTGGAAGTTGTAACTTCTCTTTGGTTTCTCTTTTAGAACCAGTATGCAAGCAGTTGATGAACAAAAGAAGACTGCCAGAGAACTTGAAGAAGAAGTAAGCAGTGCCAATGCTAGGATCTCTCAAATTAACTCTGAGCTTGCTGAAGTTGTT
>JARUKP010000240.1:0-12697 GCA_029874955.1 Octopus insularis | reverse complement strand
CTTCTTTCACATACAGACTCTTCCTATTGTGTACTCTAAGAACTGGTATAAATGCTCACACGTGTTACTGACTCTTTTTTATCTGCTGTATATAACGCATACACATACATGTATTAAAATGACAACCTTTGAGCTGCATTTTCATCTTGGGGAAGAGATGGAAGTCTGCAGGTGCTAAATCTGATGAATACAGTAGGTGTAGAAGTAATACCATATTATTTTTGGTGAGAGACTCATGACTGAGAACAGATCGGTGAAGTGGTACATTTTCATTGTCAAGAATCCAATTCTTTGCACTCCACAAAGCTGAGCACTTTCGCCGGATGATGATGATGATGATGATGTCCTCCCTGAAATGTTTCAAAACATCTTAAGCCAACGAATTTTCTCCACATTTCCAGGGTTGACGTTAATGGCAGGTCTTCCAGATTGCTCATCATTCTTCTGTTTTTGAAGCACCTGGCCACTCAAAACATTGCATATGACCCATTGCCTCATCGCTGTAACCTTACTGAAACATGCTCAATGTCTCTGTAGCAGACTTCCCAAGTTTAATGCAAAATTTCATGTTGGCTCTTTGTTCCTGTCCATCACAAAATCACAGACTACAGCATACATCTAATCACAAAAACAAAATTTTCACAACTTGTGAATTAAACACAGCAATGTCACTTGGCACACCATCTCATAAAGGTCAGTGCTAGGTCTCATTGCACATATAACCATGTAGTACCATTTGTTGATGTACTACAAGAACTAGACTGGGAACTTTTTGATATGTATGTATTCTATCACCTCAAACCAAAATGTTCGACTTTGCACAATGTTCTTGACTGAAAATTACTGTTAACTTTATTTTTGATTTTTGGACACTGACGAAATCATTTCTTGACTGGATTTCCTCTGGAAGATACTACTGGGTTGGCTTTTCCCTGTGTGATCTACCCAACAAGTGTATATGTGTATATGTGAGGGAAATATGTAGATATGTATGCTTGTGTATATGTGATATAAATATGTGTGCATGTATGTTTATATATGATGAATGTATGTGTATGTATGAGTGTCCATTTATACTGATGCTGATATCTGGCATTTAAAATAAACAATGTTTAAGCAAGACAATTTCATAGAACCATATACCTTTTGTTATTCGAGAAAATTCTGTCACCAAGTAATTCTGAAATTTTCTTTCTACATTTGTTTTGAATTTATACTCCGAGTAATTGTTGATCAAACTTATCTGAAATGATAGATCTGAAATGTCAAATTCACTCCCATAAAATATGCAATGTACTTGCCTATCAAATTTAAATATTTTAAAATAAGTAAAGAAAATATTTTTACTTCATTGATTCTCAGAAATTTATCCAAAAAGTGGAATTTTAATTTCATGATTTCATTTTTCTCATATGTCTTCAGATTAAAATATTTGATATAAGTATTTCCATATGGAAATACATATTTCCATTGTAAATTTCTCGTGAAAGAAGATAGTGTGTCTTGAATTATTTCCACATCAAAATTTCGTTCATGTTCTTCAGGAGAAATAACTTTCAACAGCCAATTTTTGCCTGAAATATAAATTTAGAAAATAAGTCTTTTAGTATGTGTGCTTATGTGTGTATACACACACACACACACACACACACACACACACATGCATACACACACACATGCATACACACACACATGCATACACACACACATTTATGTATATACATACAGGGACTTCCTAAAAGTATATACTCAATTTTCATTTCTTTTTAGATTTATCCCGTTAAAAATAATGATGTGAGCTAGACTAATCTTTGAACAAAATAAAACTTGTTCTTAGAGCTATTGCAAGTTTAGGAGAGAGTTTTAAAACAGATACACAATACAATTTAACATCATTTTGAACCAAATAGAACCGTTCAGAATGTCCACAAGAAATGCTCCTAAAGACTGGTCATTGTTGAGTCCCACAAAGCAAGAAAGGGCACTAGAAACATATTGCCAGAATTCAAGAAAATCTCTGGCAAGAAAGTCATGGGACGTTTGTTTCAATATCAAGTGTTCATCACATTTTCAAGCACTGTTAGTGGAAAAGTTACATTCCAAGAATAGTCCATGGTCTCAATGAAGATGACCCAGAGCAAAGAGTGGAGTTTTATGAGTGGCACTTGGTAACATGTGTAGAAGAGGTATAATTTCCAACAAAGATTGGAGTGATGAGACTACATGTAAATTAAATGGCCTAATTAACAACCACAACTGCACCTATTAGGGACCTGAGAATTTACATATTATAGAGGAATATCATCTTAACTTACTTGGAAGTACAGTATGGTACAATTTATCATGAAAAGGGTTAAATGGACCATTCTTTTTTTATCATCCCATTTACTTGAACTTATGGCAATATGTTATGCCAAGCACTCAAGTGGGCTTTGGGTCACCCCCAACACTTCCATAGTTATATAAGAGCTTACTGGGATGGTATTTTACCAAACAGGTGGATTGGAAGAGGAGGTTCTCTAGAATATCTTCTGCATTCACCTGACCTTACTCCACTTGACATTTTTTTAAAGGGAATACTAAAAAATAATGTAAACAGTACAAAATTAACAGTTGTTGATAAACTGAGACTAGCCATTAAACAAAATTGCACACAAATACCAAATGAAATGTATTTTTGATGTGTTGCAATTTCATAACTCCAAGTTATTGGAAGTGCCTGGGGCAGAATGGTCATCATTTTGAGAACAGGCATTCATAAAAAAAATTAAATATTTGAATTCTATGCATTTTTTTCCTTAAATTTCCTTAATTTCACATTTTCAATGATGCTTTGAATTATTACAAAATAGTTAACTCCCTTGTAATAGCTGCACCCATTAGAGAGACCACATATGTTTAATTTAGTTGTTGAATGAAATCTTACTTTTCTGTAGTTTACATGAATATTTAGCTGGGATTGTCTTATGTATGTTAACGCAACCATATTCTTCTCCAGTAGGTATTCTTGTCATGACAATCTGAAAAATTATGAAAGAAAATTTTAAACTGATAAGCTATATTATATATTTAAATTAATACAAATGTCTAGATTGATAGAAGGGCAGCTTTTGTCTTTACGAGTCTGGTCCATTCATTTTATTTGTGCGAGATATGCATTTACATACACATCCAGTAATATATACACATTTAGACATGCACACACATACACACACACACACACATTTACATGCATGTACAGTAAGGACACTAACTGAATAATAACCTTCTGTGATTGGTTGACTTTGTCAAAACAAATACCAAACCTCCTTTAAATCATTGAAGGGGACACACTGAATAAAGATCTTGAGAGCATGCATCTGAGAAACCAGCATGGTGGTCATAGTTGGAATGTATTTGAGTCTGGGTCCACTGAATCAAGACTGATCAGGACTTTAACAATAACAACGACAATAAATAAATAAATAAATTGTTATCATGAAACAGAATTCAAGAAGGTAAAAATTCTTTGAATATGTCAAAATATTTACTACTGTTTTCTTAAAATAAAAAAGCAAACACGGAATTCAAGGAGAAAATTCTTACTTTGGATATGTCAAAAGGTTTGCTATTGTCGTTAAAATATATTTCAGCCTCACCAATGCCTATTTTACCAATATTAGTAAAAGCAGAGAATGACGGGAGATAAGCTAACTTTTTGAATGTTAGACTTTGTGAAGAATTTGTTCCACTGCCAGTCACTCCAACAAATATCTTTATTTCTTCTATATTTTTAATTAGTTTGGATAGAGAGCTAAGTTCTATTTTCCACTCAAAATCTAAATAAGAAAGAAGAAAATGAAAAGAGCAATGAAAAAATTATATAGTAGCTGTGATACATTAACAAAAGAAATGTGCTGCAAGAAAAATTATGAATTATATGACATTTTGAGATTTGAGTTATTCGTCAGCAGAAAACAACTGATTTTCTTAACATTAACCTTTGTGTCATCATATTTCTGTTGAAGTATTTTTTGCCACATTTCTGTGTTACCAAATTTTGTTGTATTTCTGCTGAAATATGTTGTACCATATTTCTGTGTTACCATAATTCTATTGGAATATGTTTGGTTTCGTTTAATTTTGAAAACAATGAAGAATTTATTAAGTAACTTTGTTGTTATTAAGCTGATGTTTGGAATATAAATTAACATGGAATTTTAATGAAAGATTATCATTAAGATCAGTTTAAAACAAGAAATTTGTATCATAGAACTAGGGTTTGTTTCAGGCTGGTTGGTATAAAAAGGATTAAGAAATAAAGGAATGGTAGTTGTAACATTTGTACTTGTATTATATCTAATGAGTTGAATAATTAATAAAAGAAATTATAATCAATGTTTACTAATGAGACTAAACATTTATAAAACAAAACGACAGGCCTCATGGAGACAAAGTGGCCTAGTTTCTTTCGAGTGTTGGGTCTCATGGAGGCAAAGTGACTGAGTTCCGTTCCTTTTTAGCACTGGGCCTCACAGTGGCAATGACCAAGACCTTTGGCATTGTGTTGTACTCAAGAAGAAGACCCATCAAACCAAGCAAAATCAAAGTCATGGCAAGTACCAAGTAAATGGCACTCATGCCAGTGGCACATAAAAGTACCCATTGCACTCTTGGGGTGTTTGGCATTAGGAAGAGCATCCAGCTGTAGGAAATCATGCCAAATCAGACTGGAATCTGGTGCAGCCTCCCAGCTTAGGTCAAACTGTCCAACTCATGCCAGCATGGACAATGGATGTTAAATGATGATGATGAGGAGGAATTTGTTATATGTATCTTACATATGTGAATCAAGAAATAACAAAATAAAGGAATGGTAGTTGTCATTAAGATCACTTTAAAACAAGGAATTTATATCATAGAACTAGGGTTTGTTTCAAGCTGGTTGGTATAAAAAGGGTTAAGAAATAAAGGAATGGTAGTTGTAACATTTGTACTTGTATTTTGTTTAATGAGTTGAATAATTAATAAAAGAAAGAATTATCATCAATGTTTACTAATGAGACTAAACATTCTTAATATAGAATTTGTTGTATGTACGTTATGTATGTGAATTGAGAAATAGTGAAACTGTCAAAAGATAATGGCAGGAATACCTCATAAATCAAATCATCGTTGCCTGTTACAATAAGAATAATCACTTGGAGAGACAAAGTTGAGGGATGAAAATTATCATTAAAAAGATAATTTTCATTGAGTATCTAAAGACACTAGGCTTCTATAAAGAGCCAAATTCCAAGATTTTTAAAGGCCTGCCAAAACATTTTAGAATGTCCCATGTTGCCCTTAGGAGCAAAAAGTTTTCCTTCTTGTCTGACATTGCCTCTCACAAAGAGATTTAAAAAATATCTGGCTGGAAAAATGTCTGTATGTGGTATAATAGAGTTCAGAGATGAAACCAAAATAGTTCTGGTCAATATTCACAATTATAGTATTATTATCTAAAATATTTCAGATTTGAGGAAGACTATCTGCATGGCACCACAGGCAAGTGTCTTCCACTATTGCCCCTGGATTTAAAAGACGAAAACTGAAATCACACACACACACACACACACACATACATACGGAGGTAATTGTGTCCCTTTAACATCATACAGTAGTTGTAAATGAGCATCACCATCATACAAGCAGTGTCCTTTGTATCCAAACTGCCAGGAATTATATACTGACAATAATGGAATATGACATTGTTTGGAAATATGAAAGGGTTGGTGACAGGAAGAGCATCCATCCATGAAAATCTGATTAGATTCATGCAAGCATGGCAAAGTGAACATGAAAATGCTGTTGCCACTATCATCACCATCGATGACTGTCATTGGATATATGACAGAATCTCAATGTAGAGCTGTGGAATATTGTTTAGTTTTACATCTTTGAGTTGGAATCTGATTTTGGTGTGGGGAAGATTAACTCTTGATGGTAAATCAACACAGCAGCATGCATCATTTAGAATTCACCCTCCTCACTCTCTTTTTTTATCATTTAACATTTTGTAAAAGCCACACAGACAGCAAGGTAGAACTACTTCATAGTTTCTAATAAAGTGACTTAAGAAATACCTTCTATCAACTTACCATTTCTTAATGAACACTCATGGTAAGGATTACTTTGTTTAAGAAGATAACTACAGGAATATATTTTGGAAGTTTCCATGTTCTTCAGTTTGATCTTAAATAAAAGAAATAAAACATCAAAATTATGTCTCCAGGAATTATATAGATTTAGACAGATGTCGTTTTGCTCTGGTACCAGCAATTAAACAGATGAGAAATAATTAATTTATCCATCCACTCGGCAATTCTATCTCTACAAATTTTGATCGCTTTATAAATAGTCAAACAAGACCATATTTTCAGCAGTTGAGCAATTATATTGAATTAACAGATGATGGTAGCAGAGAAGCAACTTGGTCTTGTCATCTTAATATATTCATCTTGAAAATATTATTCTATTCTAAATCATAAATTTATGTAGAACTGAATGTAGAAATAGAGAAAGCATTAAGTGACAGTTAGGTAAAGAGAAGAAAGAAGAAATGTTGACTGTTAGGAAGGATGGGGTCATTGTAGGTGGGATAGAGAACAGATAGTTCCAGTATCTTCTGTCATGACACAGAATAAACAGCAAAAAAGATAAATGGTAAACTTAGGCTTGGCATGAAGTGAACACAGAACAGTGATGTTAAGTCATTCATCCAAACTATCTGCTTTCTAAAACAGGAAAAAATAATCAATACACATCAGTGCATTTTACTGAATTATGTGTGTGCAGAGATGTATAATGGGACTTGAAGGTTCATGATACCTGCGGAGTATCTCCTTCTCCCATTACAATTATTTTCTGTGGTCATAGGATCTGGAACTTGAAAGAAGAAGCTTACAAGCGGATGCAATTCAATGGTTGTTTATTTAGTTCTCATTCATGGGGGTCCCTCCCAGCGACCATCTGTATGACAGCACATGGTTCATTATAGCTCTGTTCACGTAAGGTACATTACTTATGGAGATAATAGGTGAAGTTAGAGCAGGATCAGAATCTGCTGTGAGCTCAGCGTCAGTGCGATCACAAGAGAGAAAATCACCTTAATACGCTTCCTTAAATAGATGTTGCCCACAAGAGCCTCGCTGTGGTCACACGCATAGCAAACATGGTTGTAGGTGAGATCTCACTCTTGTCTTGGACATGGTAATGGCTGCCAAGATCTCACATAAAATGGCACTGGCTTCTTGTGTCATGCTACAGATCTAATTCATCTTATTTACTCAAATCCAGAAACCCTAAAAACAAGTAATAAATTGGTTTCAAATTTTGGAACAAGGTGAGTAAGTTTATGGGTGGGGGTAAGTTGATTACATTGAACCCCAGTATTCAAATGATATTTATGACCCTGAAAGAATGACAAACAGAATTTGTACTCTGAATGTAAAGATGAATGAAATGCCACTAAACAGCTAATGATTCTACCATCTTGTCACGTTGAAAACAAAACTAACTAATTAAATAATTAATATAAGGTATACTCACAGTCTTGTCCAGCCAAAATTTTCCTGTTGTCAATAATTCTATTCTTGACTTTGTATTCATTTCCGTTGGAAGAAAGAATGATACATTTGTTGTTTTAGAATTTGCTGTAAACTTTATATAGTTCTTACCATAAGGCTTTATTTCAAAAGAATATTCATAATTGTCGAACGTCTTACTATGTATAACTGCCATGTTCCAGTGTACCCCTAGAAAGTAACAGAAAAAATTTGCTCATCAGTGAAAACAACATTTCAAAATTAATAATCATAAAACAATAATTGTATAATAAGGAGAGTGGATTTAAAATGAAATTATTAGAATATGATTGAAAGCCATTTACTTTCTCTGTTCTTCCAATACAGATTAAGACACTTCTTTTCATTTGAAATTTATTTAGCTTATTCATGTATGAAACCATACAAGGAGAAACTTTAAAAAACTTCAAATAGTCATATATATATTGTATGCAGAGTACCTCTTGTAATTTAGCAGCAGATGTACTGTTACAGTGCTTTTCAAATTATTTTAGCTATTACCTCTTTTCCTTTTCCTAATACTTCATCAATGCAGCCCACCCTTGCTATAAGTCAATGTACCCCACTCCCCATTTTTAATATATGTGCATTCAGAACACGTGGTAGACAGAAACTGAGAGAAGCTCATCACCACTTGACAACCAGTGTTGGTTTGTTTACATTCCTGTAACCTAGCAGTTCTGCATAAGAGATTGATATAATAAGCACCAGGCTTTAAAAAAAGTAAGTACAGGGATCAATACATTTGATTAAATCCCTTCAAGGTAATGCCCCAGTATGGCCACAATCCAATGACTGAAACAAGTAACAAACAGAAGATATCTAAAGATAAAGACCAAAATATACTATATAAATGTATCAGTTGCCCTCACCCCTACTGCCTCCCTACAGCCCCTATTGTCTCTAATATCTATATAAATATTTCCATTCCTCTCCCCACCTCAACACTGAGGTGGGGGTTATTGCCTACTTTGAGAATCATTGCACTTGAGTAACCAGAAGCAAGAGCACTTATGAAAAAAAATACCTATGACAGGTGAGGAAAGTAATAAGAAATGACAGGTAATTAATGATTGCTACCTAGATGTATATAATCAGCTAAAGATTGTGTAAATGGACCAAAGTCGATAAGATGTATATTGCATGGAAAATACTCAGAGGATACATGTACAGTGACAACAAAAGAGTTGATTTTAACATATGAGGTGGTATCAAAAAGTTCTTAGACTAGCTCTGTAGTGCACCAATAGATGCCAGCACATGTTTGTGTGCACAGTGAGAGCTAGCAGTGACCTTCATGAGGCAGTGTGTTGAGTAATATCAGTGTGTTTACTTTGCAACTTGTGAAATTTGTGTTTTTATGGTCACTTGTATGCTGTAGTGTGTGATTTTGTCATGGATAGGAACAAAGAGCCAACAAGAAATTTATGTTAAACTTGAGAAGTCTATTATATTCCCTGAAAGATGGTGTGCGATCTGGAAAATCTGCCATGTGTGTCATCTCCTGAAATATGGTATTGTGCATCAAGAGTTCATTTCCCAGAGCTAGACCTTCAATTGAGAGTTCTACTGTGGCATTTTGAAATGTTTGAGGGAAGACATTCATTGAAAGCAACTGGATCTGTGGAGCACAAAGAATTGGATTCTTCACAACAACAATGCTCTCTTCACTCGTGAGTTTCTTGCTAAAAGCAACAACATATTGCTTCCAAACCCATCCTATTCACCAGATTTAGCACCTACAGATTTCGATCTCTTCCCCAAGATGAAACTGCTGCTCAAAGGTCACTGTTTTAACATGATTTGAAGGGATAGAATACATATGTATCAAAAAGTTCCCAGACTAGCTCTGTAGTCTGCCAAGAGATGGCAGCACATGTTTGTGTATGCAGTGACACCTAGAAGCGACCTTCATGGGATGGTGTACCAAGTGAAATCACTGTTTACTTTGCAGGTTGTGCAATCTTTGTTTTTGTGATTATGTGCACACTGTAGTCTCAGATTTTGTCATGGAGAGAAAGAGTTAACATGAAATTTTGCATTAAACTTGGGAAGTCTGCCTCGGAGACATTGAGCATGCTTTGGTAAACTTATGGTAATGAGGCAATAGGTCATACATAATGTTTTGAGTGGTATAGGTGCTTCAAAAGCAGAACATCCCTAGAAGACAAGCAATCTGGAAGACCTGCCATGAACATCACCCCTGGAAATATGGGAGAAAATTCATCAGCTTGTACATGAAGATCGTCAGAGGACAACCAATAACATTTTGAAGCATTTGAGGGAGGACATTTGGCAAAAGTGACCGGATTTGTGAAGTACAAAGAATTGGATTCTACATGATGACAATGCACCGTCATCGAGCTCTCCTCACTTGGCGAGTTTGTCACTAAAAGCAGCATGGTATTGCTTCCACATCTGCCATATTCACTAGATTTAGCATCTGCAGCCTTCAATCTCTTCCCCAAGATGAAAATGCAGTTCAAAGGTTACTGTTCTAAGAGCACTATCAAGATCCACTGTAAATCGCAGAAGGTGCTTGACTCACTTATGGCCAGATTCCAAAAGTGGCAGGAATGCTGAGACCAGTCTGTTGCTGCACAAGGTGACCATTTCAAAGGTGATGATGCTTAAAAATAAGCTATTTTTTTTATCAAATATAATTAGTGCTGGAACTTTTTGATACCACTTTGTATAATGACAAATTATATGATAGACATGAAAATGGTTGATGTCTTACGACAGGTCTTCCAAGATTTTATTAAACTGCAACCCCTTTTCTTTGATCAATCCCCTTTGCTATGATTCAGTGCTCCCTTACTAAGATCTAACACTACCGCCCTATTTTTAGTGTACATATACTTAATATAAAGCCAGACTAATTAAGGTCCAAGTAGATTTATGGTCGAAGATGATTACTTGAACTTTTAGTACATCACTTCAGTCACACTTAGGTTCTTATTCATTGTGTCACATATATACTGATGTAGCTACGAGTTGAAATTTGTCTGCATATTCTCAATTCTAGTAATAGTTTCTATATATTCACAAACTCATATGCTGTTTTCCCATCAACATGCAAGTTTACATATGTCTAGTTATAAATGTGAATAAATCATAGGATTAACAAACAGCCATCATAGCTAGAACCAACAACATTCTAGTAAACAGATAGGTATGAAAATGTATGCATATAAGTCAGGGCATTACATAATGCTACAAGTGCAGTAGCATGTATGGAAATATTCAAAATTTTGACAGTGTCTTTTAAACTGATTTTAAGGTTACTGTATATAATTTTCATGCCATAGACAGTATATAATCAGTTTTTTTTAATTATTCATTTAATTTCATAGTCTATTTTTATTGTTTATTTGTTCTTGTTATTGTCATCATTATGACTGTGAATAACAAGCAGTTTCTAATTATACATCTAAAATTATTTTAAAATTTAATATTTAAATATGAAACAAAGACTAAAAATCTATAAAGATGTATCTATTGTTCCTTCTTATTGTCCCCTTTCCCCAGTTGCCATATAAATTTTCACACACTTCAAGGTCAGTATCACCTACTTTGTGAAACACTGCCTCATTGTAATGAAACACGGGTGGTGAATGCAGAAGATTTTTAAAGAGTACAATGCTAACATTTACTCAGAAATGTTTCCATTAAACAGGAATTTCTCGTGCAACATTAAATAATAAAAAAGATTGGGAATAAAAATAAAGCATATAGGAAGGATAAATTGTGCAAGAATATGGAAGTACTAAATTAGCTGGATAGTCAAAATGATAATGTCTACAGACTAATCTGTTCTTTAGGACATTCTTCTAATATAGAGAAAATAGTTATAAATAATTTTAACCATTGTAATTTATGAATTAAAAAATAAAACTTCTGTCAACTGGTGAGTCAGGCTGGATTAAACTATTCTATGCTGATGAGGTCTGACAGATTGAAATATGTTCATAGTTATCCTTTACTTCAATTTTGAATCCTGCTCCTGTATCATGTAAATTAACTTTGAGTATTTGTCTAATTTTTTGAAATTATTTCCCCTTTTCTTTGAATCTTATCTAAAATTACTACAGAATTTTATTTCTGTCTTTAGTTTAGAGTAAAATTTTCTCTTAATTTAGAATTTTTGTATATAGAATTCAGTATGTCATCTTCATAATTTATTTTATATAAATCCATGCCATGGGTCCATTTGAGTTATCAACCTTAGCTCATATTTTATTTATTTATAAAAAATATACCAGCCTAAAATTATTTGTAACTGTTTTTTTTGCATGTAAAAATCATTGTAACTTGGAGTAACTAAGCTATACAGATGTCTGATGAGGTGTAACAGACAGAAACATACTCCCCTTTACTGTTTTCTATCCATCTCTCTCTCACAGAATGTGACAAGGCTAACTCCTTTGAATTACAGTTACAACTCATTTTTGCTGGCTGAGTGAACTGCAGCAAGGTGAATTAGAATACCTTGCTCAAGAACACAGAACACTGCAGGGGATCATACTCATAGCTTTACAATTGTGGGCCGAATACCTCTAACCACTGAGCCATGCACCTTTACTCTCTTAACCACAGAGAAAAAGACTGAAGTAATAGAGACAGAGAAAAGAAACCCTCTGTTGTAATAAATAGACTGAAAGTCTTTCAGGTGTTTACGTTTTTATTCTGGGAGTTTTAGAATGACTGAGTGGTAGTTCTCTCTTCTTTTACCCACCCCCTGTACTTATTCGCCTTCTCTTATAGTTCTTCCTGTCTTTTAGTTGTGGGGCAAGACCATGTTTTTTTTCAAGCAAGTTTAAAATTTTCTTCACAAACTACAAACAAGCCTGCCTCCCTTCCTTTACCTTTTTTCATACAAAAACTGATGCTAATTTCGAACGTCATATAGCTGTGAAAAGGGCCCAGAAAAATGGGTAATACCCCCTACAAGGAGAGAGAAAAGTTGCAAACAGGTGGCTACATGAAATTCAGCTCTATTCTTTAAAGAGAGTCTTCTACTATATATATGCATATATGTATATATATATATATATATATATATATATATATATATATATATAAAAACACAA
>JARUKP010000239.1:0-12706 GCA_029874955.1 Octopus insularis | reverse complement strand
AATCAGCAGTAAGATTTACTGCTAAAAAGAACCGACACCAGTGTTTATCTACCACCCATTGTGTTTATAACACAGATACCTCTAAGAAAAAAAATTAGATTTGTTTTATTTTTTTAAAGGAGGGTGTTTAAAAAAAAAACAACAAAAACGCCCTCCCCACGTTGATACGGAATCGAAAGATTTGAAAAGAAATTACCACAGAGCTGTCTCTTCTGATTTAACTCTACATATACCGTCAACACAACATTTATATATTTATATTTCTAACTAGCTTCTCCAGGGCTTTTTTTCCAACTACTCCTACTATAACAAGCAAACATGGGCATGCGACGTCAACGTACAAAGAATCCTCCGATCTTGAGCCAAGAATATTTTATCCAGAATCATGCTGACATCGTATGTTGTGTTGCCATGGTGTTTATACTGGGCCTTATCTTCCAGGTAAAGCCGGCACTGACTTTTCTGTCTTTCTATCCTCTCTCTATCTCTCTTTGCTGTCTTTCATGCACGTAGACATGAAGCATTTCTATCTGTCGCTGTGTGTAACTTAGACTTGTATTAATGAAGAAGTGTATTACCATTATATAATGGTTATATGTCGTTTTCTGAAATGTCTACGTGTCCCAAAAGACCAAGCTGATGAAACGTGTGTGTGTGTGTGTGTTATGGAAATAGACTGTCTTCTAATTTAATTTTTTTTTTGTATATGTATATACGTGACGTGGTGATATGTAAGGGGGTGTGAAGTTAAAAAAAAAAAGGCTGACATGTAATAACTAGTTCTTGGATGCTGCTGAGATTCTGTTTTCTTTTAAGTTATTTATAGAAGACCTTCACCTCCTTTCATTATTGCCCATTCTCCTTTTAACGCTCTGTCCCATTGTCTTAGACAGTAATTCTAGACCGTTTAAACCGGACTTAAGAATCCATCATTACCTTTCTCAACACTAAAGAATGAATGCTTCGATATCTAAAACAGTTTTCTAGAAATACTTAGAAATTAGACTCCATAAACACTTCCTGGTTACTCTTAGATTCTGGTCAAAATTAACCCTTTCACTTTTATTGTTGTTCTTATTGTCTTCCTGTTTTCCCTTTCATACATTAGTAATGTTTTACAACTGTCATATTTTTATAGAAATTGATGGGTTTTTTTTTAATTGAGTAACGAAATTTGAGGGATTTTCCTCCTTCGGTACACTTTTCATAAAAGTACCCGCTCACGTTGGTACTTATATTTCTAATAAGACTGGTTTCTGTGAACTAGGATAAGATTTGTTCTTATTTTGCTAATGTCAAGTTGGTATTTTCGGACTCGACATAGCCTTCTCGCTCTCGATCGACAAAACAGGACTGATAGCATAAATAATCAACTATGCTCGTTTCCTAATACAATACTTGTGTCTTAACCATTCGTTTTAAAACGATTTATAGCTAAATTTGCCATGTGGAAATCTGGTTGCTTTGATTCTCCCCGCCCCTGGATTGGCAAACTAAATGAAACTTCTTGAACGGAGTGTCAATTTTAAAAACGCGTGTATGTTTTTATGTCTGCAAATTAACAGCTGGTTAATTACTTTTACACATCTCAAATTGTATACTTAATGTCTAAATAGCAGTTAGCAGGTTTTTATTTGCTATCGTCAACTCCAGAACAAACAAGACTTGGTAGCTTATAATAATACTAATTCTAAGCCGTACAACTAATAAAAACTAAAATTATATCCTGAAATTTACCGGGATTTCTATTTTCATCTTTTGGAACCAAGATGATAAAGATTTCTCCTTTAGTCAACTGTCCTAAGTCAGTAGCATAAGTTCTAAAGAAGTTTAGTTTCCATAAATCCATGTAAATGCTGAAGTTGCGTGGAATAGACTTATCCCAAACGTATTCATGTTGAGCCATATTGCGACATAAAACTCGTCTTGGATACGAAAATATTTTATGTGACGAAAATTCTTCACTATTTCTTGATTATATATAATTGTTTTATTTCATGGACTGTTACAAAATTGTCTATTCGAATTTGGAACGGGTCTTGTACGTTTTACGACCGGTATTTCAAAATCAACGCAGAATACATATTGAGGAATAATATTGTTAAGAGACTTTTATTTTCTAAAATTTCAAAATGCTTGAATTCATGAAATTCTCCATAGTTGCTAGAAAAATTTTGTAAGAAAAATTTACAAAATTTTCTACGTGAAATGTTTAAAATGCAATTCTGTTGATCAGTATCAGCTGTGTTGTTCTCGGTGGAAACGTGTCAGTAAAAAGCACATGTCTCCCCTCCCAAAGATTGCTTTGACAGTTCAAATCATTTATGGTCCCTCTTATGCGAGTTTTATTAATTTTAGAATCTGGTTTAAAGGTTCTTCAAAATTCTCTTAAGGATGGAATAGCGTACATTTTAAAAATTTAATTAAATATCCACAATGATTCTGCACATTACTGCTACGACCTTTTTAAACATTGCCGACACCATATGGTCAATTCCTACATACATGCTTCCCACTCCACGTAATATGTAGTAATGTTTACTATAAAAAAAATATTAAAATTTTCTTTTGTAATTATACTTGCTTTCTTTTTTTTTTTTATTAAACATCTTGGAATAAAACAAAAAATAATTGTGATAGAATATCTATCTCAACTGCTAACTTTTAAAGAATATTATTGAAAAGTGCTTGGATTTTTTTTTCTCCTGTTAATTTCTTACGTGTTACTTCTTACATTTTTACTGTTTTAATTTTTTTGGTTGCATTTGTCTTAGTGTCAATTTTTTTTTTTTTAAAGACTGAGTTCGACTGACTTATTTATTTCTCAATATGTTAGTTATTCTTCAAAGGTATTAAAGAATGTCTTTCATTACTTTGGACCTATTCACTAATGATCTAGCGAAAATTATTAATTTTTGAGTTTATTCATTAAATTTATCTCTACATTTGTTTTGTTATTCTAATAGTTTTTTTTTTTTTTGACTACGTGGAAACGGCATGTGAAGTTGTGTGCGCGCGCCTGTTATCAGTCATTCACTTGCATTTCAGTTTGGTTTGAACATTTCGGAATTGCATATATATTATTTCAGAAATTTGCCTAAGTAAATGACGGATATAAAATGCACCATTTCCTCTCCAAACTCAATATATTTTATAGATATTTAACATTGAGACTATTTAAAATTTTTTTTTTTTTTTACACATTCGATGGTTAGATGTAACCAAGTCTAAACTCGTTATACGAGGGTGCTCCTAAAACTGTATACACAGCATTATCAATCAACCCATTCAGTTCAAATAAATAGAAACTTTTTAAAATCCTTTTTATTGTTTTGCAGACTAAGTAGTAATAAAATAGATATATTGATTTAAATTACTAGTTATAGCTTGTCATTGCAAGTCTAAGCACAGAGCTCTGCATTTATCATAAGGTCTCTTTTATAGGAGTCAGGATCTTTCTTTCATTCGTGTAAATACATTCCGATAGGAAATGGCAATTAATATCTCAAATTGTTTCTACATCATTTCATTTCTTATCAGTCATCTGTAGGGGTTTTGTTCGTACTATAGGAAAAGTTCTCGAGAACCTGTTTGGAATTCATTCGGCCTTTTTTCTTTTTAAATAAATCAGAATTCCTTCTTAATATTATCTGGTCTCCTTTCAGTTTTTCTGTTATGTTTCTCTCGTACACCATACTGCAGTGCAGCCATGTGGTGTTTTTCTTTAGATACTGCAATGCAACCATGTGTAGTGGTGGGGGAATCTCGCTCTGACTATGTTGTCTCTCTACTTCGGTGGCCATTTCCAAATATTCAAATAGGAAATTACATACGTGGTCAGTTGCATATACACGTATTGCATTTCAAACTACATTTTTATAAAATTTAAACCTTATTGCAAAAACAAGTGATTACTTTAGCTTTAATGATTTTTGTAAATAAAATTTCGAGCATGCTAGGTTTGCTTCAACAAATCCAGCAAAATCCTTAAACATTTTCTTCAAAGCTCCTTTTCAGTTTAAGATTCGTTATTCTTAAATTATGATTTTTTTTTTTTCATATGAATGGTTTCCGAGAATAGGCTAATATTTATTTTTATCACCTGTTTTCTCCAAGCTGAAGTCGTTAAGAAAAACTTAGTCTGTGTGAACATTGCTGTGTTTGACTTCAGGTGGTTTGTAGAAGAAACCTTATTTACAGAATTGGTTATAACATTCCTTATTACCATGATTATCTACCATCTCGTTCATCATCGTCATTTTAATGTCTACTTTACCATGTTTGTATGGGGCAGACGAGAGTACGTTGGGGCCAAGTTTTCTATGGCCTCATTGCCTTCCTGACGCTAATCCCCACCTGTTGATGCGAGTTAATAGTCTCCCTATCTATCAAACAACAAATAACATGGACTTGATTATATGGAGAAAGGGAAACAAATGACACTGATTGAGCTATTTTGTTTACAATCTGCAAATTGCATGTGAAGATGAGACAAATATAAACTCATTAACGTGCATACACGCGTGCACACACACGTGTGTGTATGAGTATAAACATACATATGATGGACTTATTCCAGTTTCCATTTATCAGGTACCTTCTCAAGGTATAGGTCAGCTTGGGCTATAGTAGAAGATATTTGCCCAAGGTGGAACTGAACCCAAAACCAACCACATGGCTGGGAAATGAACTTCTTAACTGCACAGCCATACCTGTACCTATTATATACCATCTCTTTTGGTGCTGATCTTTCTCCACAGTTCCACACTCTTCATATAATTCATCCATATGACTGTCTTGAAAGTAACAAGCATTGCAGAATCCTTCAAAAGGCATGGCACTTGGTTAGGTAAGTTTCAACAATTTGTTAAAGTTGTTTTCAGACCAGTCACACATACATGTCACGTAAACCAGTGATGGAAATTGGTTTAAGGAACTTGGGGTATGTTAAGGCCTCTGAGGATGCAATGAAGAGTGTAGTGTTAGACTATAAGTCCCTTCATTAACTGAAAAGAGGAACCCTCCTCACGTCAACTGTTTCCATCACTGTAGAAACTGGATATCTACTTCACATTTGTTATATCATGGGTAGGCTGGTTAAATTTGGCACATACTGTCCATCACTCACCATCATTACATCTTTATTTCTATCCTATGATGTTGCTGATGGTGTTTTTTTTTTATTGTTGTCTTACCAGTGATGAATTGTAGCTATCACCGTCTCTCTTTTATTACCTCTATCTTTCTGTCACTTTGTTTAGCTCATATTATCTCCTCTTTCACCTTCTTGATCATCTCTTTTCTATTTATGCTCTTGATCATGTTTACCTTGAAAGAACAGGAACAACATAGAGACCCTTTAATATTACAGGGGACAAGGTAACCTTTTTAGTGTTGGTGCCACATAAAAAAAAAATGTCCTTATACATTCTGTAAAATGGTTACTTTTAGGATTAGCTTCTGACTGTAGAAACTATATCTAAAATGGTATACACAAGTGAAACGTAGTGCTAGCCAATTTAAGAGGGGGGGGGAGTAACACCGAATAAGAACTGGCTTTGACTGCAATGACCTATCCAACACCTGCCAACATAGAAAGTGAATGTAAAGATGATAGACGAGTTTTGAAACTACTTGTCACTAACTTCAGAATTGCTGATGCACATGCACTTAGCTAACTTGGTAGCAGCACTTTGGAATTCTACCTCTGAATTCTTGATAAACTGCTTTACCACTGTCTTTTTATGATCTGGATCTTTTGCGACGTGTGTGCTTCTTTGCACCAAAAGAGAATTAAAAATTTGCTGTGACATTACCTTTCAAAGAAAATATAGTTAACTAGTACTTAGCCTTGTATTTCTGAAACTGTGTTTTAATATTATACTCTTCACAAACTCTCACTACTGAAGCACCAACTTATGAACTTTCAGTTAAGGTCAACATGGTTCTCTGGTGAAGCCATAATGTAAAATATACCTAGACATTAAATAGCAAATGAAAACGCCAATAATCTGCCTCTTAAATCAGATTGTCTGATTTGTCCAATACCCAGCTTACCAAGTGTGTATCAAGGTGAGGATGCTGTGTCTATCAGACACATTAGGCAAACACCTTCACCTTTGTTTAAAGCATCAGTTGCTACAGAAAAGGGTAACTATGTCCTTTAGTTTGTTCCTCCTACTCTGATACCGAATTTGGCACTGAAATATTTTCACATAGAACTTTTGCTTTAGTTTTCCCACTTGTTATATTTTTCACTATCAGTTAGTCACTACATATTCCTCTGTCAACTTTTATCCATAAGCAACACATCTGTGTAACTGATGTCTCACATGATATATTTTACAAAATTCCCGCAGCCAGATTTGGTCATCTTGATTGGGTTGAGGGGAAAATTTGGTCAATGATAACATACCAGTAATATAAATGTTAACTTTGTTTATTGGGGTTGTTCAACTGCACTTTATCCTCACTGCTAATTTCCACTTAAACATATGCATAGTGTGCAAAATACATGGCAGTTATCTTTTGTTTCACCCATGGTTAAATTTAGTCTTTTTAGCATTTCTTTCAGGGCATGAAACACACACACACACCAAAAAAATGAAAACAAGCAAAAACAAAAAAAGAACCTACCCATTGTAGCCTACAACGTGTCATATACACTACAAACAGGCAGCAAATTGCAGGTGTTTTTTAAACACATCACATTACATTTTAACTAGATTTTTTTATAAAACTCTACATTATTTTCAATAAAATTCTGATACATGCATTTTTGAATGTTCTTATAAAATTGAATAAGATTCTGATTGTTTAAAGTATATCCAAGGTAATTTAAGCAAAGGACAAATTATCAAGCTGAATTGCTTGTCAGATGGTGGACAGTGCTCAGAAACTGGATGTCTACTTGTCCTACTTACTTCAATGTGCAATGTAAGCATGTGACCTCTTTTTCACCATCTGTTTTCTTACGAT
Organism: Octopus insularis; assembly: GCA_029874955.1. Classification (NCBI taxonomy): domain Eukaryota; kingdom Metazoa; phylum Mollusca; class Cephalopoda; order Octopoda; family Octopodidae; genus Octopus; species Octopus insularis. The sequence goes on along the minus strand of JARUKP010000239.1, from coordinate 5,728 downwards.
ATGGTCTCTCTCTCACTATACTGTTACCATATGGTCTCTTACTCTGTCACCATACTACAGTATACCATGTGGTCTCATCATGCTACAATGTCACCAAGTGGTCTGATTTTCTCTTTTGCTTGTTCAGGACCCTAGACCTATCAATTTGACATTCTACACATTCTTTGTGTGGAAGGCCATATTGCTCTTAGAAACATCAATAGATGATGTTTACTTTTGAATAACTTTATTTAGTGATAAAGTACTTTTTTTTTTTTTTAGTTGCATATCTAGTGGACAAGTTGGTGATTTACTGGTTGTGCTGTATGAGAATAAAAAAACTTTATAATGACTAAGAAATTTCTTTAAGAACTAAAGGTGTTAGATGTTGCTTGTAAGACTTAAGACTGAAGTCAGCTCTGTTCAAGGGAAACTATGAGTTCTGACACTAAAGCTCTGTTCTTCCTGTCTTTTTCATGCATTGTTTACCTAAGACTACGTTATCCAACGTCCTTCCTCTTATTTTTCATTCCAAGACAATTCAGTGTGATTTTGAAGCAGATTAGCTGATACTTTTAGCAGGCCAGGTGACACATAGGAGCTTCTTAATAATTGATACCTGTATGTCTGAATTAGAATGAGCCCACTATTAAAAACAAGTGTGCGTGTATATATATATATATATATACATATAATGTATATATATATATATAGATATATGTGTGTGTGTAATAAGAGTTATGTGAACAAATTTTCCTGTTTTAGTAGCAGATGGTAGGATCACAGAAAGATTTACCAACCTAATGCAGAATGAGAAAAAAAGAAAATCTTGGCAACAATGCTAGTAGATATTGGTGGTGATAAGGATAAATGATTAAGAAATATATAATTCTCAATTTTGCTTTGATTTTCATTTCTTTGATTCCATGGTTATTGATTAGAAGAATCTCATTCATTAAGTTGTTAAAAAGGTGTGAAACAGTACAGCTGTAGGTATTTAATGTCAGGCATTGTATACATTTCCTGTACTTTTTGGTTATCTCTCCTTACTAAAAAATTTGTTTAATCCTAAATAAAACAAAAAAGCTCTGAAGGAGACCAAACTCAACATTAAGATTGTCAAAAAGCCAGGGAACTCCATCAGATCACAACTATGTAGGACGTACCCCTTTGAGAATACGACATGCACCAATGATAACTGCATGGTATGTAGGATTATCCCTGGCATTAGCTGTAGAACTAGAAATGTAGTCTCTAGCAGAAGATGCATAGAAGGTGGTTGTAAAGACATGAACATGATATACATAGGGGATACATCTAGGAGCATTGCAGAAAGACTAAATGAACATTTGAGACAGTATGATAACAAAAAAAAAAAAAAACAGTCCTCCATATTCTACCAACATGGAGGTAACCTGGGTCAACTTTACATCTGCATTTTATCCAAGGACCCAACACTCAAATACAGGAGTACATCCTCATAAATGAAACATTCCCAATGCTAAATAGGAAATATACGTAGTAGACAACCATACCTCCATACCCACGGTTTATATTTATATATAGGTTGAATAGTTAGAGGGCTGTTATGTAGATAGATGCACGTGTGTAGTCATATGGATATAAAAGTAAGCAGACATACAGATGGATAGATACATAGGTTATATGAACAGACAAGCACACATACACAAATGAAGGCTGAAACACATGACCATACACTCAATTCACTTCACACAAGGACACTTATGGAGATACACATCCATACATACAGACAGTACCTATACATGCACACACAAGGAGACAGGTACACACAAACATGAATATGCAGAATACATACATATACACATGTATAGATGGACATGCATACATACATGTGTATGCACGCACACACACACACACACACACACACACACACACACACACACACTGACCCACACACAAACAAACAAAAAGAACGTAGCTTGAATAACGGACAGTCAACAACTATTGAAAAGGTTGCAAGATGCAACGAAAATTTTAGAAAAATAAGTAAATGAGTGGAAATTTTACCAGTGAGTGCGTTAAATTGTAAGGCACCAGAAGAGAATGACTCTTCCCAGACAATAGAATATGCTTCAACACACGAACTCACATAAAGAATCTTACAAACCAAATGAAAAAATTAATAAACATGAAAAATGAAAAGATTAAGCATCTTATTGAATCTAATAACATTTTTATAACAAATACCATGCCAAGTAGTTTTTGCCTTCCACATTTAATTATCAAAAGTCATGTACTGGAGACATTCAGCTAAGAACCACCATTTCATATGTGGCCTTGTGCCAATGTAACAAATTATTGTAAATATTCTATAGCAATAATGAAAAACAATTTTGGGTATGAGGGGCAACTAAATAATTAAGTACTGTTACTTTGGGGATTAGGACTTAGAACTTATTGCCCCAGTATTTGATAATGGTAAGGATTTGAGTTTTGGTTGTTGTATTAAGCAAGTTGGTGATTTGTATAGATGCTTCCTTGTTGGCTTTTGCTTCAAAACTTGGCTTTATTTCTATTTTACTGGTCTAACCACAAATCATACCTACTTACATTTTTCTTTGCTTTGTGTTCAGTTGTATATTACTTCTACAATAACATGTCAGTGTAAAATAGATCAAAAGTGAAAGGAATTAAACTACTCTGAGCTAAATATTTAGCTCAATATTGACACTTGGGCTGATAAGGTCATACTGTATCATACTATAAGTTACTTTATCTAAAAATAACTAAATTATTTAAATTGGAAATACTGTGTTTCTGTATCCGAGAGTGTTGAGAAGGATTACAGGATGAATTTAGACAGATAGAAATTAGTATCTGTTTAGTATTAAGACAGTAGAAATAAAACTTTTACAAACTTGTTTATTGCATTTGAAGTTGAGTGAAAAGAGTTGGTAGTATTTTTAAAATTTTGTGTGTGTGAAATTGTCCATTAATCTATGCCAATTGTCCTATTAACTTAATCTTGCTAGTCATCTGTCTATATTGCTGTGTCTAACTTTGAATTATTTTGGCATATATCATCAGTACATTCTGGAACTTTTTGAATTGCTAAAAGAAGGCTTTCTTATCAAGGAAAGCCTTTTTTCTGCCCCTTTATTAGACTATTTTCTTCAGTCATTGCACAGTGATCGCCATAAGCTTTAAGCATGTATAAATATACCATTATTGATATAAGTATTTATTATTAGAAGCTATTTATCAGTTGAAGCCCTGAAATATTTTTTCAATTTAAAGTGTTAGTCTGTGGTCATAACTTAAATTTTGTTTTTTTCATGTTGCATATTGCCATTCCTTGGTCCTGTACCACTTCCAGGGCCGTCAAATCAGTACACAAAATTTTTGACTCCAATTTAATTCATGGTACCGTCAATTCTGATTATTATTAAAACTAATATATTTCTTATATTGATTAAAAGCACAGAATATATACATGGCTGATATGAATCTTCATGCCACTTTCTAGCATTTTAGATTGTTAGTTTGGTTTTAAAGCTAAATCTTTGCATTTTTGGCATTTTAACGATATTTTTTTTATTAAAGAAGTTACAAATGATTAAGTGTAAGATGGGACAAAATTTTAAAAAGAGGCTGTTTTTATCAAAAGGATATAAAGTAAAATGATAGAAACTATAAAAATGCTATAAAAGAAAATCAGCAGCTTCTTTCTGAGTTTAAAAATCTAAAGTACATCAAAGTTAAAACTAAAACTTTGAGCATGTAAATCAACTGAATCCTTTAACATTTAATCCAGCCATATCTGGCCCAAATATTCTCTTTGTTTTATGTTCAAACTGGCCAGATTCTGCCTCTCACACCTACCCTATAGTGTCATTTTGAAAACAATGTGTATGAATAAATATATTTGACAGAGTAACATGAGTGCTGAATGGTAGGATTGAACCTAGAGCAATGTGGTTAGGAAGCAAACTTCATGGCACACAACTACTCTTCTTGATCCTCCACTTCTGTCAGTCCTTGTCATGGTTCCTATCTGCAAGTAAAATTCCGAGATCTTGTAGCAGTTACTGACAGGTTGAACTGAAGTGTTAAAGATAGTTTCTTACTTGTTCAAAGCAAAATTCCAGTTGTGGATTTGAACACTCAGTTCATGAGCTAGCAGTCCTGCGTCTACTTATCTATTTTGCTTCTGTCTTACAGCAATGCTATATTATACTTGTTTCATAGAATTTTGATATTTTCCCTCTGAAGTTTTAGTTTCTGCCTAGTTTTAATTTTATACTTCAAAAATCATTACAATTTGTAGTTTCAACTCATTTGTGCAACATTAACGTAAAGCCTTCCATGCATGGCAATGTAACAAGTTTGTGTTAATTCATGGATGATTGCTGATTTACTGGAAGAACACATGAGGGGTTTGCTTTTATTTCACAACTGAGTGGAAAGGGTTCCAATTGAAGAAACAGTCATTTCAATTCAACAGTCAATTTAACCACCACCAGCTGGCCTCGAGGTATTTTTGACAACATCCACTTTGTTGCAAGTGTATTGACCAGGTCGCTGGTCTGAGGATGACTGTCTTGACTGGCTTCTGCTGTAACAACTTCTGTGTTACAGTTTCTTTTACCTATATTCTCCTATATCATACTTGAAGGCCCCTCAAAGGTCATGGACGCTAGCTTTCCTCCTATAAATATTTTCATAATTTTTAGTGTGCGTTTTGTTCAAAATGACCTTTATAAAAATAAACATAGCATGCATGTAAGTTTTTTTATTTTCTAGATCTCCAAACAACATAAGTACATGATCTGAAAGATGCCCTTTAATGATTAAATGCAGTGTGAAGTGGAATCCATGATCTACTGAAATAAAACTTCAATTTTTATTGACAAGATGTCTGAATAATGAAAATATTTTATGCCTCTTTTTCCTCTCCCTATTAATTTTTCTTTAACAATGTAAAGTCATTTAACATAATCTGTCTTCATTCATATTCAGTTTGATTGTTGCTTTTTATTGTCTCAGGAATGTTTTACATTGTAACTGTTTGGATTCAAACTGTCTTTGTATCTGTTTGCAGGTCACTTCTCCAGTGGCAACACTTTTTATAGCAATGCAACACAATGTCACCGTTAATGGTAAGTAAGAATATTATTTTAGAATGTATTATATTTATATAACAGCAAGTTTTTAGCAGTATTGTATTGCAGCCCTGTTTGATGAAACTTATGATCCAAGCTATTCCAACTGTGACTATCTTTGTTTTTCAGACAGGTAGTGTTATTCTAGGAAGTTTCAGCTGTCATTTTTAACTATTCAAGTGGCTGCATAGAGACTACTTCATTTGCTTGTAATGTTGATTAAAAGAGATATTAGTTTCATTGGTTTATTAGATTGTCTGCACTGTGATTTGTTGTGTATCCTAATGTGTAGAATGGGGTTACTCATGGAGCAGTCCTATTTAGTATAGCATATTAATCTTGGGTTATCAATCTCTTTATTGTATATTATATGCTGCATTTCAATATGTTGGATTTGCTAGTCATTTTCAGATGTCCTTTTCCTACATGCATATGCATTTACTGTGTTTGGTTTTAAATTTAGAAACAGCACCTGAAAATGATCAGAGATTGGACTAAGTGAAATAGTATCAAACATGAAAAATATGGTTTATAATCTGAATATTTCATATTAATTTCAGAAATATAGATGTATAGATGCAGGCGTGGTTGCGTGGTAAAAAGTT
>JARUKP010000238.1:0-12730 GCA_029874955.1 Octopus insularis | reverse complement strand
GTACTAGTAGTAATAATTTAGCAGGTGGTGGTGATGGTAGCGGTGCTATCACTGGCAGTAGCAGCAGTTGGCTATGATGTGGTTATGTTCGTAGTAGTGGTGGTGTTATCAATCGTGATAGTAGTGGTAGTAGTAGGGGTTCGTTCTGCTGTGTTGATAGTATACAGTCTGTAGTGTATCCGTCGACGTCGTAGTAGTAATTGTTTTAATGGTATCTGGTATCAGTCTAACTGTAGTAAAAAGAAAAAAAAATTCTGCGCACATGACCAATTTTGGTGGAGGAAGGGAGATGCCTGTATAACAAATCGAACCATACTCAATATATTACTGTTATTTGTAGTAGTAAGTTGTTTAGTGGTGTCATACAGTTACCTTCCGCTGTTGAAGTCATCACTTATTCGCCATTATTACGACGGTTGTAGCAACAGTAATAGTAATAGTATAGTAGTACTACTATTAGTACTGTTGCTATCACTATTAGTATAGTTATTGTGGCCTTTGTTGGCTTGTGTGTGTGTGTGTGTTTTATTATTATCATTGTATCTTGTCATTTCTTTCTACTATCTTATAGTGAGAGAGGAAGGAGTACAGTGGTTTCTATGACGACTTAGGATGATTTCTCCGTTAACAAGTGCTCTCGCTTCCTTTTACATCTCTCCCTGTGTCTTCTTTTTCGTCTTTTTTTTTTTCCTTGTACACTCCTTCAGGTACTCCTGTCTATTTATGAAATAGGAAACTAGTAAAACTCTGAGCAGCGGCAGAGGAAAGTACCAGCTGCGTGCAATAATTCTATCCTGCAATATGTGTCGAGTACATCTTTTCTTGGTGTGAAGCTTTAAAAAAAAGATAATAAAAACAACAGAAAATGTGTTGTGTGTATGAGTGGGAACAATGTCCGATAGTCAATCTGACTTTTAAGAAGTGTCTAAATTTGGCACTAATATATTTCTACCGCCTCTCATCTTTACCTCCTTCGCCTTCTCTCGCTCTTCCTCCTACTTCGTTTTGTTTTCTCTCGCCTATCTGTAAATTTGTTACTCCTCTTTTTTCCCCTCTTAAACGTATATATTTACTCAAACCCTTTCTATCAAAACCTTCCTATGTGTGTGTGTGTGTGTGTGAATATCTATATATCTATCTATCTACACATACATACACAGCTTTGTATGTCTCCGTCAACTGTCGTCATCAGTTTTGGATCAACATGACTCTTACTTCCAGCTCTACCCAGTGACTGATGGCTTCTTTAGTGGTGGCGGTGGTGGTTTGGAATGGTTTAGATAGTATATGGTGGTAGTGGTGGTTTGAAGTGGTATAGATAGTAAATGGTAGGGCAGTGTTAGAGGTGAGTGGTGACGACTGCGTACATACAGTGAGAGGAGGTGGACTACAAACTCCAACCCACTCTCTCACACGATCAGTGTTTCTGCGTGGGTATGGGGCCGAGGAGGAAAGAGAGAGAGAGAGAGAGGCAGGGTGAGAGAAAGAGCAAGTGCGTGATAGCAGTATTTTAAAGAACTAATCTGATGTTGTCTGGTCGACAATTTTGATGTCTCCACGTATTCCGAGCTCACTGTCTTATTGTAAGTGTCAGTTTGTCTACCTATTGATGATGATGATGATGATGATGATGATGTGATTTATCTTAGTTTGACGTAGCTTAGTCTTTATCAACCACCCTCCCACCCTCTCATAATACCTTATTTATCCTTGTGTGTGTGTGTGTGTGTGTTGCTACGGTCGATTAATTGACGTCACGTCTTTAATTGTTCGTCACTACTTCGTTTTGTCATTTGTTTTTGCGACAGGTCGTCTGTTATGATTTTTATTAGTCTTCTTTACTCCCCTCCTTCCTCTGCACAATCTTATTACTCTTACCATTTTCCTTCCTACTCGGTCTATTGTCTTATGTCACCTTACTCACCACCCTTCCACCTTCTCCACTCCTTCCCTATATTTCTTGTTTTTATTGTAAGTTTTAGTGGGAAACTTTTCTCAAACTTTCTTCCCTCTCTTTCACTATTACAGAAGAGCACACACACACACACATATATATATGTATATATATTATAGTTCCACGAATTTTGTGAGATCCTTTGTTGTAAAAGTAGAGCTAATCAGCTTTATTACTCCTAGACACGTGTTTTTGTTCTTATTCTCCCTCTTCTCCATATTTTGGTATAGGATTTTAAAAAACATTGTACGTCTGCTATCATGTAGATCAAAAGTTCGAATCTCATGTTGGTCAGCTGCTCAGGCAACAGTTATTTCGTTTTTTGCTCTCTTTCCCTTTTTCATTTATTGAAAGGAATTAATGAACATTCTAGAAATTCCTCCCGTATTCAAAGAATTTCATGTCAGCCTAAATTCTACTCATGTTTTTGGGTGTTTTTTTTTTTTTTTTTTCACTGAGGAAAAGGTTTATTTCGAAGACTAAGTTTATTTTAATTTGTTCTTTTCTGTCTGTCGTCTGTGTATGTACACACACACACACACACACACACACACATACACTACAGCAGGATCTTAAATCATCGCAATGCCTTGTGATGTTTTTCCGGTTGTTTTGAGTTCAAATCCCTCCAAGGTCAACTTTGAGTTTCAGTCTTCCGGAGTCAATTTAATCAGTTAACCAACCCTTCCCTCGAAATTCTTAGCCATGTTTGGCAGCGCTTATTGTTATGTTTTGGTATGATTAATTGAAGATGTGGGGAGGATATTGGACTCTTGGTGTTCGCGGTCGTTTTAAAGAATTATTACGGCTGAAGTGTTTTAGCCCATTATGAGCTGGTTAAAATAATTCACTGTAAATAAAAAGAAAATGGTAATCCTTCTGTACTAGTAAACAACTTTTTTCACCCACACAAGGTTCCTCATGGTATGGATAAAAAGGCTAGTCAGAAAAAGAGGGTGAATGACGTCGTCTACATATACCGAAGGATTGACAAACAAATTGCACACTTTAATCCATTCGTTTAATTTATCCTGTGTATAAACTATGTATTCTCTCCGGCATAATTCCAATCTTGCAGTGGCTGTTGTATTCACCATCTTCTGTGACATCTATTGTTGTTGCTTGAATTACAGTAATTTTTTCTTTATTTCTAGGTGATGCGTCAAGTCAGCATTGTGACTGTGATAACCTCTCGACACCATCTTCATCGCCATCCTCGGCAGTGCATCATCAGAACTCGAAAGACCCTCCACATTGTCTTGCCAAAAAACGAAGAACTCGCCTAAAGCCAAATAGAAACATAGTAATAAGTTATTCTTCGAAACGGAAAAAAACTAAATTTCAAAATCTACGGACACCTCCAAAAAGGACGATGAGGACTACGATGAATTCGTTGCCTCCTGAAAAGACTAGTTGCAATATATTTGCAGTGGGAGAAAGCAGTGTTGATAGTGGAGTGTCTAGCTTAAGAAACGAAACCGAAACTGAAATGGACAGTAATTCTCCAGGGCTGGAGTCCGTGGCATCGACAGTGTCAATATCACGATCAATGACCCCACAAGACACTGGAAGTGTGAGTTTACTAGAAGAGGATAATGTTATATCAGAACCCTGTTTGTTTGTTTCTGATCTGCTCACTCCTATGTGTAGTAGTAGCAATAACAGTAATAGTAATAGTCAGTTATTATTGCCATGTGATGAGCTCAACACAGATTCCAAACTGTCATCAACAGAAGACAAATATGGAAGCATTAACAACCGTTACGCTTCCAAGATCAAAGCATGTCGATCAACGACGGACGTGTGTCCTGAAGGAAATTCTGTATCGAAACAGTCACTTGCGTCTTCAAATGCAAGTGGTTATTCTTTGACTGACCAGACTTATGGAATGTATAATAATTCTAAAAGCTCTCTCGGAACTTCTAACCGATGGGAAATGAGTGCTCTTTTAAAGCTTCAGAACCCTTTAATATCCATAAGGAACAAAATTGTCCGAAGTAAGTATACATTGTTGAAGTTTGTGGCATTTTGTACTTTGAGATGAAATAATTTTGCTGTGATCCACCATTACTTTTCACAGCCAATGGCGTTTAGAAATCATACAGAGTTAAAAAGAGGATATACATGTGTTTGTGTATGTATACATATACATATATGTTAAATTTAGGAGAGAGCGTCTTCACAATTGCAAAATATATGCACATTCCTAATAATAACCTGCCTGTGGTCATAATGAAGATTGCTTTATAACCAAATAGTTTTCCATTCCACACCAAACGGTAGTACATTAGGCACATGTCCTATCTAGCCTTGGACTGGCTGATGCATTGAGAATGAAATATGAGAATGTGTACTTACATATGTGTAACTAAGGCTTCCAAGTGAAACTCTGCTAGGAGGGTCAAAACTGATTTCGAGACCTGTAGGTGGAGTTTTGCCTTTAAATCTTAACAGGCTGTGAGTTTTTTTGTTTTTAACAGTAGGGTGGAGTTGGTATCAGATATTTACAGGACACCTCTTTGGCTCTCCTCAGCCCTGCACTGATGTAGTAGCTGTCTCTTTTATAGACCATATGGACAATGTGTGTATGCATATATTTATATATATATGTATATATCTCATTCTTTTAACATCGTCTTTTCTATGCTTGCATGGAGTGAGGCAGATTTATTATATGTTGACACCTTACCTGTTTCCAAGCAAGGTTACATTTCCTTGGACACAAGCATGTATTTGCACAATATTGTAAATGGATGACAGTGACATTCATTTGTAACTATCATACAAAGTCAAAACAAGGAGATACAAATATACTCTTTCTCTCTCTCACACACACATGCTCATACAATATTTATATATACATTTATGTGTAGATATGCATTTATACGTAGTATGTGTGTGTATAAATATTTATATGCATTTGGTGTAGGCATAGCTCTGTAAAGAGATGTTTCCTAACCACTTGGTCTCTAGTTCAGTTCCACTGCACAGCACATTGGGGAGGTGTGTTCAAGTGCAGTTCTAAGTTGACTAACCCTTTATAATTGAACTTAGTAGATGGAAACTGAAGGCAGTTCATCATGTATATGTATACGTGTGTGTGTGTATGTATTGATATATTTATGTGCCTGTATGTTTGTTTACATTTTCTGTGGGTGATGTTCTTGTCGTTTTTGTCAGCAAATTGTCTGCTTGCTTCCTATATTTGAAAACGTGTGAAATGACATCCCTTACTTGAGAAACCAGTAAGGGTTAGCAACAGGTGGGGTTTCCAGCTGTCAAACAGTGCCTCAATAATTAATTTGTCTTAACACATCCTTCCATGAAAAAAAATTATGCAAAAATGAAAGCATATGTGTATATGTATGTTTACATGTGCATATAGACATATATGTATGTATATATCTATCTGTGTGCATGTATATATATGTACATATTTGTACATTTGTATGTGAATATATATATGTATGTATGTGTACATATGTATGGGTCAAATGAAGTTTCTTGAAGTAGACTTTTCTGTGACCAGCTGCCCTTTGTGTAGCCCACCATCGCTTGTTTCCAAGTAAAGTAACTTTTTCCGACCCAAACAGTTTTTCATGGAAGACTGGAAATGAACAACCTCATTCATATGCCCATTTACAGACATTGGGTAATGTCTAGACAAACATACACACACACACACACACACACACATATATATAATTGATATAAAAGGTGGTGAGGACTTATCGAATCAAGTTATATTAAACCTTAGTGCATCGTCAGTTATGTTTTCTTTTCTCCAATAACTGTCTTGCTCATTATTCTAATCGTAACAAATGTTTTTTGAAAATCTGTTTAAAATTGAAGTGGTGTACCTGGTTTTAATATATTTTAAAACAAAAATCGTGACCCTGTCAAACATCTAGTGCTCCCTTGACTTTAGCCACCCAAGGAGATTAAAACTACCAACTTCAGAAGTTCCTTTCCTTAGTTTTTATTAAATCAGTTGTTCCACCTGATTGCTTACCATGTGTTCTTATTAAGAGTTATGATGTCTCTTTGCTTTGGACTACACAATACTTCAGCTTTAGTAGTGTTGTTGGTGTTAGTGGTGAGGTTGACCTTCTGGTCATGATAATCACTTCACTCTGGCAATTGTTCTGCTTCTAACAACACTCAATTAGATAATTAGACAGTTCCTGTTGGATTAGAATTTACTTAATATTCCCTTATTTTCTACTTTTGGCCCTCAATATATCTATTCCTCCCTGGTTGAAGTAAGAAAGTTAATAGGACACACTGTGTAAATACTCACTGGTTGTGACACTAAAATGCTAGACTAATCTACCCGACTACAAGCTTGTGCATTTCAACTCTGTACCCTCTTTGTGGTCTGTAAGTTATTCAAGAATTACCATCAGAATTAAAAATGTTAAATCCTGTATTAATCATGTGTTTTAACTTAGTGTCTCTATTATCACTACACTAATAAGCACCAGGAAGTCCATGTTTCTCTAATGAAATCATTATCAACAAAAGCATATTCTGAGTTTACTATACTGCTGAAATGCTGTTGACATTTTTAATTCTGTATATCAGTTTATGATGTTAATCATGGTTATCTCTTAGCACTTTTGTTTAATTCTGTCTGTGTGTAAGAGAGATTTGTTAATATTCTTGTTCATATACCTGTACTTCATGTGAATGTAAGCTATGTCAATGTTTCTCAATAAACTGTATTAAATGGTATTTCTCTTAGCTGTGTTGGTACTCTTTACCTTATCTGCTTGCATTGGTTTGTTGTTTAGTCCCTGAGATATATGGTCAAAGGCATTCCAGCCATAATTATCCCACTTTTTTCTCTTAAGGCAGTAAGGTCTGGCATGAAGGAAATTTGACTTCTATTTCATGCAGCTCGAACAACTACATAGATGCTCTTAAATTCATTAAGATTTGTAAAGAATCTTAAATTCTTTGTGTGCACATCACTGGCCACACACATGTACATTTAGTGTGTTGACAAGCCTCTTCTGGACTCAAATGTTGAAGAGAGCAAGATCTAAAACTTCAATTTCTATTAGTGTACTTTTCGTTCCTCCTCCCTCCCTCTCTCTTTCACACACTCATATTTATATGATTTCTTATTAGAACCAAGAGCACATTATTTATTTATATATATATATATATATATATATATATATAATGTGCTCTTGATTCTAATAAGAATTCATTCATAATGTAGACAAAAAGGTGTAAATTCAAGTGAAGTTATCATTTCCAGTACTTGGCTGGTACTGTTTTATCAATTTTGAAATGATGAATGATAAATTTGTCTTCAACAAGATTTGAATTCTAATGCAGAGGGACATAACACAGCCTAATATTTTGTCTAATAGCTTTTCTGATTCTGCAAATTCTCCACCATCTAAGTAATAGTGTCAGTGGTACTTAATTTCTAATTTAGGCACAATGCCAACAATTTTAAAGTCTAGGGTTAGGGACAAAAGGCAAACTTGACTTAAGTAGGATTTTCTAATACTCTAATGATTCTGCTAATCCACTTCAGTAATAATAATTATAATAATGATGATGATGATAATAAACTATAGTAATAATAGTTTTTTTCTGTTCCAAGTTTAAATCTTGTTAGCATGAGCTTTACCTTTCATTCTTCTGGACATCATCAGTAAAATGAGTAGCAATAATTTAATGGCATCAATTCAGTCAATTGTCCTCTTTTTGTGTCAATAACCTACCAGGTTGTGGCAATTCTATTTTAGCTGTTTTAAATGAAGCAAATATTAATTAATGTATAGCTTTTTTTATTGTTTTGTGGCAGGCTGGCAGAATTATTAGTATACCAGACAAAATGCTTAGTGGTTTTTCTTCTGGCTTTATGTTCTGTGTTCAAATTCCATGGGGTCAACTTGCCTTTCATTCTTTCAGGGTCAATAAAATAACGTACTACCAGTTGAGCACTTGAGTCCCACCAAATTTCAGACCTTGTGCCTATAGTAGAAAGGATTACTCTAATTACTAAGTATGATAGGGGAAGGGGACTGCAGATCTTACGTAATCATAACTGTTAGTTAAGTTTAAACCCCTTTGTAGTATCTTTGCTGCTCATTCTCTGTTTGGTTGATAAGGTACCACTAATAAACCAGTGTTCATACATCTTCACCAATATTTCTACCTTTGTTAGGAACCATTATTTACTTTAAAGTCTCTTTATATTCTCTGTTCAAATCACACCATGGCTGACTTGACCAGCCATCTTATCCAGTTCTATAAACTAACAGTTGTAGTTATTTCAGTTTAAATGTCATCCTTCTAGAATCAATAAAATAAGCTAACAGTCATCATTCTAGTTTATCAATTGTTTTTCCAGGATCATTAAACTAGCAGTTGTAGCTATTCCAGTTCATCTGTCATCCTTCTGGGATCAGTAAAATAGACTAGCCGTTGTAGTTATTCTAGTTTGGCTTTCACATTTGAAACCTATAACCAACAACACTATTAATCACTAAAGACATGATATAAGATATATTTAAAATAAATAAATCTGGCCATCTCATGAAATTTCTGCTCTTGTGCTAAGAGTTAATTTTGTTGTCTTAAGTATATCACAGTATTTTGGAACACATAAAAGCTATGATCTGGGCTTTCCTCGAACAACTGAAAAACACCCACACCTATTTCACAAAGAACTATTTTTGTCAATGAAGCAATGCCACTAATTAACTCTTTTTATACTAAACCTGCCTAAGTCTACCCTGAACTTGATGCAAAACTAGTTTAAAATATTGATACCTAAATTAAAACCTTCAGTCATTATTTAGTATATGAATCTTTTAATCTGTAGTTCAAATACTGGCTTAATATACAAAATAATGAAAAAGTTAGGTATTTTACTTAGCCTATACAAATTCTTGATTATTTCAAGATCAAACTTAAGGCTATATTTCTTTAGGTGTAAGGTCAGGAAAGGATGAGGATGAGGGTGAAGTGTGATATTCACTTTTGTTTTGTTTTTGCAAGAGTATTAGTGTCATATATGAAAGGAACTTGCATCAAATGCAAATTGAAAAATAAAAATGATAATGGGTGCTGTTATGGTGATAGGTGTTCATACTTGTTATGGCAACTGATAACTTAATGTCATTCACATCATGGTGATGTTAATACTTGTAGTCTAATTGTAATAAGACTATCATTATTATAGTGAGATGGAAGTGCATTCTTGGCTTGAGTTTCAGTTATGCCGTAATATTACTGGTGTCAATTAGATTGGAGGGCATAAATGCAGTGCCTTATCTTGTTTGAATTTAAACCAAAAGTGAGGCACCTACTTTCATTTACGATTTTTCTACAAATGGTGTCACTAATGGTGCTTTACATCAGTAAAATGTCCGAAAATTGTATGTGGAGTCGAAACAATGTCCACTTTATTACTAGGACATACCAACCTCAGAAGAATCGAAGGAAAAGTTGACTCCCAATCAGATAACTAAAGATTATGAAACATATATCCTGCCAGTGTGACACTACTGTCTTGAAAATATTGGTACGGTGCCATTGGTTTAATGGAGAGATGTGGGGCTGATTAAATTGACCTCAGTATATTACTAGTAACATGCAACAGTGTAAGATAAAATCTACTGAGGAAAATCACCAAATGTTTCTAACAGTGTATCACACTTACCGTAATATTGATGATAAGTACTATAAGATATTGATCAACACTACATCACTTCTGCTTTCTACTTAACCCTTTAGCATTCAGATCACTCTGTCAAATGCGATAAGATTTCAATGATGTGATTGCTTATTTATACAATGTAGGTTAGGTGTGAGAGGCTGGATCTGGTTGATTTGAACATATAATAGAATATTTGGGCTTGATATGGCCTGATTATAAATTATAAAAAGTTAATAATAGCTTTTAATATTAGCATGACTGAATCTACTCCAGTAATTATTGACCTATGTCAACTTGGAGGAACTTCAACATTGAAAGACTTTTTGTTTGCTCTTTTATCAATTCTCCCACCTACTGCCACTTACCACAGTTTCTAACATAGACACTAAACATAAAATTTGGAGAGGAGTATAATAGATTCAGTTAACCCTAGTACTTTAATAATGCTTTATTTTATTGGCCCTATGAGGCTGAAAGGCAAAAATGATCCTGGCGGGATTCATACCCAGAATATTAAGAAGGCCAAATAAATAGTGCATTTTGTCCATTTCGCCTGAATGTACAACAGATGATAAATATTTTTTAACACTCACAAGACCAGACTAGAAAGCTGTGATCAGTGGGACAGGATTTTGTTTAATGTCTCAAGTTGAGAAAAGAGGGAGACAGTAGAAATTGCTATAGTCAAAAACCATTATCAATGGAACAATTATTCCAGCAACTGACTTTGAAACAAATTTGAAACCTTACATATACTTTATTCAAGTTCTAATATTCAAAATTGTTTACAACTTCCTGAAAATATAAGTACATTCTATTTATCATTGAAACACATTAGTACTTGTATGTACCACTATACCTAGATAATGTAACATCACATACACTCACACCATGAATATTGTAAACCAGGAAGTTCAGTATTCTTAGAAAAGCAATGTTTTTTTATATCTTTGTTTTTCATGATGAAATCTCCTTTTCAATGGATGTGTAATAAATCAACTTTTTTATTTTATCTAAAGCCACTCTATCTTGCTGGACAGGGTTTATTGTTTTCTGAGAATTTGCAAGTCATTCTGAATAAATTGAATTTTGTTATTATACATATATGCAATTAGATAGCATGGAGGTAGGAGTGTACGGTGCATATAGGTGTGTGTAAATATATATATATATTTACTGATATTAGATTTAAAGATAAGGACTTGACTACTTATGTGTAGATAAAGGGTAACTGATATGTGTTTATTATCATCATCATCGTTTATCAACCAGTTTCCATGCTGACATGAGTTGAATGATTTGACTGAGGCTGCACCAGGCTCCAATCTGATCTGGCAAGGTTTTAACAGCTGGATGCTCTTCCTAATGCCAACCACTCTGAGAGTGTAGTGGGTACTTTTTACATGCCACTGGCACGGGGACCAGTGAGGCGGCATTGGTATCAACCATGCTCGGATGGTGCTTTTTACATGCCACCAGCATGGGAGCCAGTGAGAAGGCACTGGCTCATATATATATATATATATATATATATATATATATAATATACATGTGTGTTTGTGTGTATTTTTAAAAGTAAAACTGAATTCAAGCATTCAGCACAGTAGTGATAGTCTATATTAACAAAGATATTTATTGCGAAACTTTTTGTTGGTTTCTTAAGTTTGTATGTCAGTGAAAGTGGTGTTTGCAATGTTTTTAGCAAAACTCTTTTGAGTGAGTGAGAATAATGTTCATTTATCATTAATCCATGAGCCCAGTGGAGAATGATGGGAAAAGTCAGGGACTTCGTCGTTGCATATATGTAATACCCCATAACCATTCTTATCTTCCTTACACCTCTTCACTCTTTCTTTGGCCACCTTCCTATTGAAACACTCTTCTCTGCAACTTCCAGTTTCTTTTCTCTGAGCCCTTAGTAGCTCTAAACTTGCCTGCACCACATGTCCTTCAAAAGAGAAAGAAAGTTTTTCATCTTCTACAACACATCCAACAAGGCAGTACTTTCACTTCCGCTTGTCACATATGCTAGAGCAATCACTGATCCCAAATTCCAGTAATAAATCACCCAAAACATCAATTTGTTCATGTATCAATATCCTACACTGCATCATATGCAAACATTGCAATACTTGTTTCATCAGTGAAACTGAGTGTTGTGTGTATGGTTGCTTCAGTGAGCACATCTATCGCATCCTCCAGTGCTCTTTAGCCCTACCTGCAATCTACAATTTCAAAACACTGACCTCCTGTGTTTTATCAATCTGGCCCTAACTTGAGCTACTGTATAAAACATACAAGGCTATTGACATAATTTTTTCTCAACAGCCACACTTGGTTTAAAACAGAAACGTCCTTAGTTCAATTCTTCAATGCATTCAGTGCATGTATCCTATTCTTCTTTTCTTAATTTGTTTTTATTTGTTTCATTTATTGAACTGTGACAGTGCTGGGGCGGCACCTTCAAACATTTTAATTGATTATGTTGACTTTGTTGTTTATTTTATTGATCTAACATGATATGAAAATACAAAGTGGGTGTTGTAAGGAGAGATAATGCAGTCTGACATAAATGATGCAGCATATGTGTATGCCTATATATATTTGTATGTAAGTGTATGTATACAAACATATAAATATATATGTCTGTGTGTGTGTGTGTATGTTTGAATATAATTGTTCTCACTCTGGCTTGCCATACTTGCTTCTTAGTTTATTTTACAACCATTTTTCTATGCAAGCATGGGTTAGGTGAATGCTTAGTATTCAGCATTGTTTTACAATATGTATGCACACACATCATCATTTTTTAACGTACATATGTATAGTATATAAGTGGTAGAATTAAAATTTTACTTTTTATGCTTACATTGTAAATGTTGTATACTTTAGTGGTGAAGGTTTGGGCAAGAGTAGTAGTGACAGAGCAGCGAAATACTGGGGAGTGTGAGTGGAATTTGGTAGCCACAAACTATGTGGAAGTCTGTTATATGTATCTATGTTTATATATATATATATATATATATATATATATATATATATATATATATGTGTGTGTGTGTGTGTGTACATACCTATGTATATGTGTGTGT
>JARUKP010000237.1:0-12745 GCA_029874955.1 Octopus insularis | reverse complement strand
AATATTTTTTATACAATATCTATTTAAACTCTTTCATTGATTGACAATGATTATTTTTAAAAGTGACTTTGATTTTATGAATTCCTATGTAAGCCCTATATGCACAAGCACTGGTGACAACTCTATTTTTTGCAATGACAACAATAAATTGTTTAATCAAAACAATTGATTTCTAACATTAAATGACCAATTAAGTGAAATAATCGTTGCTGAGAAACAAAACCAATGTCCTGTGGGAAATGAATTCAAATTTGCAACGCATGTCTCTCTAATCAAGTTTGGCCACGATTTATATCTAGCGTTATAAATAATATAATTGATTTTAGAATCAGTTTGATGCTGCGAAGTTGTGTTTGCCTTGTTTTACGGCTTGTCCTGCATAGTCATTAGTAACGGAGACGAATGCAAGTAAGATTGATTATCCATAGCACTAGGGAGGTTAGATGGTCAGGTTATGTCACCGCCATTTACAGGGTATCATACAAGATCTTTTAGGACGAATTGAATGTATCTCGTTTATTTGTTTAACTAAAATCATTTCAACACTGATATAAAGTTTTCCCAAGCAGTTTATAACTAATGTTAAATATTATCTTTTCAAACAGAAGCTCAAAAATTTAGAATTATCTTGAATAATATTGCTTTCCCTGTTCTCTGTAGATGTTCTTCGTCACTTGATATTCCTCTCAGTGAAACTGGATATTGCTACCTATTAACCAAGCATGTGTATTTGTGTTTAGGTAGTTGCCTGATTATTATAATACAATATTAACTTTGCTTTTACTACTATCATCTTTCCGCCCTTTATTCGTGAACTCTTACTTTGTGTTTCTATTGTCTATTTGAATAGGGTTCAATACTGTGATTTATCCTCATATTTATAACTTCTATGACACATATATATTTAATATCTCTCGCGATATACTCTTTCCATCTGGTGCCAATAAAACGTAAACATTTTACCACTTTGAAATAAAAGTACGTGATTTGCTTTGCAGTCGGAATATTTATTTTCCAATGTTGCTGACACTGTGCCGATACACACAAGAAATGTCTCTAGCAATGGCACTTATTTTGTAGGCATTTGTCTATTTTTCTGTACTATAGTACGCTATATGCATCAAATAAATTTTAAGCCAGTGAATTAGATGGAAAAATATGTTTTCATAATTTATAACAGTCTATACAATGATGTAACACTAAATTAATATCCAAGAGCTAGTCAACTGAAAAATATTAAAAGAAAATACAGAATTATATTTCAATTAGCAATAAACACAATTATATCCTGCGTTTACTAAGTTGAGAAATTAGATATGTAAGCTCTAAACAACAATTCTATACATTCCATGAATTCCACAATACATTAGACAGTGATATAACTACCTTTCTCATCAGAACCAACTGTTCAGGTCACCTACTATTTCAAATTTGAATGACTATTCAGAGAGATGTGCCTTGTGAGAGTCTTCAGAATATGGTTTATACGTTATAGTTATTTAAAGTGCTTTTAGTTATTCATATATTCCACGACTGTCATATTAGAAATCTTTTTGTTATGCATGCCTACCTAGTTACGTATCTACCTATGTAAGTACCTACCTACCTGCCTGCCTGCCTGCCTACCTGCCTGCCTGCCTGCCTGCCTGCCTACCTACCTGCCTGCCTGCATGCATGCATGCCTGCCTGCCTGCATGCATGCATGCCTGCCTGCCTGCATGCATGCATGCCTGCCTGCCTGCCTGTCTGCCTGCCTACCTATCTACCTGCCTGTCTGCCTACATATATACATACCTATCTATCTATCTATCTATCTATCTATCTATCTATCTATCTATCTATCTATCTGTCTGTCTGTCTGTCTGTCTGTCTGTCTGCCTGCCTGTCTGTCTGTCTGTCTGTCTGTCTGTCTGTCTGTCAATGTATCTTCACATCTATCTATGTTTTCATCATTATATTATTTGCTACACGTATACACTTAGTTCAATATTCTTAAATTTGTTCTATTACAGTTTGATTAGATGTGGCATAAAATGTTTATCAGAATACAGCTATGAAAGAAACGTTTTTATAGATAAATCAGAGTGTATTCATGCAAAGTAACATTAAGTAGCTGTTGAAAGTGCAAAATGTATCAAACGAAGGGAATTAAAACACATTGCATTTCTTGAAACTACCACGGATTTCAATTTTAAAACAACAGATTTAAGTGTTATTGTAAATATGTTAACATAGATTTTTGTCGGTAACATTATGCTAGAAGCAAAGCTTCTTCGACAGAATATTAGGTGGTCCTTAAATAAACGAGGACACCAGTCTGTATTCTATTTTCGATGACGCATTGTATCTATTTCAGTTACCTTGCTGCACGCATATATCAACGAAAACCATAATTTTAATAGCTACGATTTCTTTTCCACATGGATAAATTGAGCTGGGCAGATATTAAGGAATATAAGTGATTAGGCGGTGTACATTTGTTATCTCAGTTAAATCTACTCTCTAAAAACGAAAAAAAAAAAATAAATAAATGTTGCCGGTTCAAACACCTCTATAATTAAAACTAAATATAGCCTTGTAAATTGAAGAAATCAATTTTAAGTGCTTGTGTAAGCGATCTAAAAATTACATTATAAATGAAAGTTTGTAAGATGGCAACAAATTTATTTTTCACACTGCTAAAATTAACAAAAAAAAGATGATAGAGTACGATGTATGATTCAATCACAGTTATATTCAGGTGCTTTAGTCAGACGCACAGAAAGATTTGTTTTCACTAACAATTAATAATCTACGGGTCCTTAATCTTCCAGCTTTAAGAAAAAAACTCTAAATATGCACAAGATACTCTCAGAACCAGTTAGTATTTACGTACGTTATAAAACGGATAGTGCTAAACCAGATACCACTAATAGCTATTAATGGTTATAAAGAGAGAAAAATAAAAGAAATAACAACAAAACAAAACTAAATGCCAGACATATTTTCTTTTCAAATCAATGAAATATTTGAAGTTAAGTATTTAAGTAATAGGCAATAAAGTAGAAAAAAATCAAACAAAGAAGCATAACTTTAGACGCTAAGATGTTTATGTAGATTTACTGTGAAAAGATGAAAAATTTCCTAAGAGAGAATTCTCTATTATACGAAAGTGAATGTCGATGTATGATTATTAATCTGTTTACATATCACTGTTTGGTCTTCCAAAATATATTGGTTATTTTATAATTTCCGTTGCAACAGATACTATGTTGAACGGTTTTTGTGTTGCAGGATTGATTCAGCTGTGAACTATTTTCTGAAGGAGATGCTATCACTCTAATCAGTACTTCTCCGTTCTCAAACTATAGTTAAAAGATGATGTATCAGGGTTCTTCCTTGAAAGTCCTAAAATGGATATTTCTTTTCAACGGCAACCCTATGCAGCCCTTTACAGCGAAACGTGATGAAATATGCATGTCTGTATTAGATACAATTACATGCATACTGGGTGGGAGCTGGTTTTACAGGCCGTTGTGAATTGATGGGTTTCTATTAATTTAAACTGAGGTCGGTTTAGTAAATTGTTCGAACTCTGTATAGGACACAGAGAGCGTTTGGCATTTTATTGTAGATGATATAGAAAATAACTCATTAATATCTATTTTACAATGTTATTTGTAATATTTCATTTAGAATTTTTACTAAAAAAATCTTATATCATATTTTGTACAGTAAATATCAACTGGAAATCGATAATATAGAAAATAAAATACCTAACTTGATTCGTCCTCACATATTTGAACATGAAATAACATTTACCATAACACTATGATAAATACAGTATTTTGTGTCTGTATATGTGTGTATATATGTGTGTGTGTGTGTGTGTGTGTGTGAACACGGACAGAAAATATTCTGCCTACGTATGCATATATTCTTTTCTATTGTTGGAACAAGACCCGAAATTTGGTGGGGGAGTGAGGGACAGTCGATTAGATCGACACCAGTACGCAACTGGTACTTAATTTATCAACACCAAAAGGATGAAAGTCAAAGTTGACCTCGGCAGAATTTGAACTCAGAACGTAAAGATAGACGAAATACTGCTAAGCATTTCGTCCGGTGTGCTAACATTTCTTATTTCTTTATTGCCCACAAGGGGCTACAAACAGAAGGGGCAAACAAGGATCGACAAACGGATTAAGTCGACTATATCGACTCCAGTGCGTAAATGATACTTAATTTATCGGCTTCGAAAAGCAAAGCCGACTCCGGCTGAATTTGAACTCAGAACGCAGCGGCAGACAAAATAACGGTAAGCATTTCATCCGGAGTGTTAACGTTTTTGCCAGCTCGCCGCCTTACGTATACACATATTAAAATAAATAGGACATAAAGCGTCTGCTGAATTCACCCACAGAAATTAAAAGTATATGCTGCCTTATATTTTTTCTAATAACTCTTCTTCAGTGTGTTATAATGACGTTTTAACATTAAGCGCTTTATGTAAGGCGTTGTTATGGCAGAATAGTCTGCATGCCGGGCAAGATGTTTGGCGGCAATTGGTTCATATTTATCTTGAGTTCAAATTCCAGCGGGGTCGACTTTGCCTTTCATCATTTTGGAGTCGATACGATAAGCACTAGCTAAACGCTAAGGTGGATGTAATCAACTGGCTCCTTTCCCGAAATTGCTAGTCCTCTACAAAAAATTCGAAACCAATATTAATTACTACATGCAAGGCGGTGAGCTTGCGGAATAGATAGCACGCCGAGCAAGATACTTGACGGAATTTCGTCCATGTTTATTTTCTGAGTTCAAATTTCGCCAAGGTCAACTTCTCCTTTTATACTTTTGGGGTCGATAAAATGAAACCAGTTGAGCACTGGGGTCGATGTATTCGACCTTCTCCCTCCACCAAATGACCTTTATTATTATATCCATCCTTCTCTGTGTTCAATAAATTCACATAATATTTTCAACTACTAGGTACTCCCTCGTGTTCTGAGTTGTAAGTAGAAATGTCATCTGTGCTGTGGAATGGTGCTTCTAACTAACTTTGTTTAATGAGAAACTGTTCAGTGTTCAGTGTTTCTGGTATGACTTTAAAGTTTCGTCTTTTTTACTGTGCAACATTTTTGTTTCATTTTGATAGGTGGTGTTTGTGTTTTGCATATGTAATATAAATTGTATTGTGTTAAAATGTCGGGATATGTTTGTGTAGGCTATATGCTATATGAAATATATAGGATGTTATAAGCTCGATTATGTGGAATTTGTGTTCTGTTATTATATTGATAATAGCTGGAAAGAGTATTTGTTACATGGGGTTGTGTTATGATTATAATACATAAGTTATGCTGCTAAAATGAATTTGGCTTGTGCAAAGAGAGGACATCACTTCCTATACTATTGTTGAATTATAAGCCCCAGTAAAGTATTTATGTTTTATGCTCGCCTGTATTAGGATAAGTACTTCGGTAATTATTAGTACAGGTTTAATCTTTCATTCCCAAGAGCCTGCTTAACTCTATTTCAATGCTCTCATAATTTGATATAGTTATTGATACGTTTGAGGCTTTCGAGAATAATTTTGCTGTTTTGTTTATTAAATTACATAGGTTTTCATTTCTGTCTCAGACTATAATATCTATACTGCTCGCTTTTATCTCCTTGCCGCATTGTGCAAGTACTACCAAAATTATCATTCTCTACGATAAATGTTTTGCTTATGACATACAACAAAGCTTTTAGTAAACCGAAGATTTTATATCAAAGTATCGACTTAATTGCGCAATGATCATAACTATATATTTTCTATGTGGATTAGACTAAAAAAAACGGTGTAGTTTGTTTTTACATATTGTACAGCTTTTCCATTTAAGTGAGGTATGTTTCTGTTCTTAGTATATAGCTTTTAAATTTTAGCTTTTGAGACTAGATGTTTACACGCTGATGACTGATTTCTTTTCTGTCGGATATTGCAGGATGTTGGCTACAGAGTGTTTGAGTGTATCCTTTTTTCTTGAGTATACTTTGGAATTCCATTTTGATTTAATATCCTTTCTTCAGCTGATAAATATTTTTTATGTTCTTCACCTAGTTGCTGCCCCTTGCAATCAATATGAAGTTATTCTTATATAGATGACTTTATTGCATTTGTATACACTTATAATTATTGATAGAGTCAGTCGGCAAATTTATTAGTGAATCGAAGAAAATCGATGTGGTAAAGAAGCAAGTAGTCCCTCCAAAATGTATAATTGTAATATGGTGCTTTGTAATAAAATTTTCCCGCAAAAATAGGAGTGCAATACTTACGTAACACTGCATTTTCATTATTCATATGCGGTTTATCAACTATTTAAAGGTTTGGTACTTTTATCAAATACACTTTACACGTTAGTTGCCATGGTTACAGTTACCAGCTTTTTAAATATGCAGCCCGTTTCGAAACTCCTTGTCTTCCATTGGCATTACTTTTATTGCCATTTTGTGAAACCTTCAGTCGGTTAGAGTATAATAATACAAGCTTTAGGTTTGTAATGCTCTTGGCATTGAAAAAAGATCAAATTTCCCTGTGAAATACGAACTACTATTTGTAAATTCACAGCTTCATTCTTCAAGGAATTAATAAATATACAAGTGTTAACAGCCGCGTTTTATTATTTCAAAAATTAAAATTGATTCCGAAAACCAAAATCGTTTACTAAAAAGGATACATACATCTCCGTAGTTATGTAGTTGTTGAAACCATTTTGTGTTATTTTACATTTCTTCCACATCATTTTATCTTAAGATTGATATGAATATTTTAATTCCATGCTTTAATCTTTATTCATTTTGACATCTCAACTAGTGTTATACTTTGAATGATATTTGTGTAAAAGTATTTGGTTATTTGGTGTCTGAAATATCTTAGTCTCATGAAATATTCGCAACCTTTACCTTTTTTATGCTACATATTCTTTAAGGGTATGATTTCTTTAAGCCTTTTTACTACTTCCAGTATAACGTCCTTTATCAATGTTATTTCTTCTTCTTCTTCTTCTTCTTCTTCTTCTTCTTCTTCTTCTTCTTCTTCTTCTTCTTCTTCTCTCCCCATCTTATTATAATTTTAATATGTTTTCCACTGTTCGTGGCTGTGGAGGACCCTCTTATATTGTGATAAGCTTACTTTTCTCAGTAGACTACCATGGCAAATGAACAAAATAGATTATACATAACCGATAATTTTATTTGCTTCCGCGAAAAGAATATCATGCAAGGTTTAGCTATATTTGAACATTTTTCTCGTGAATCTCCTGTTATTTGTGTCTTGCGAAGACAAATGTTTGTCTTTTATCTTTGCTGATTCAATTTGTTACACTTAATCGTATCTTCTGTGTGGTTTCTGGATGAATGTGCTATGATATGCACTTTTACTGTATTTATCGTCATGTGTCGGCTTTATGGTAAATTTTGAAGCAGGCCTGGCGATTTGAATATAGAAATATGACATTCTCCCTTTGAAAGTTAGTTAATTTTTTTCTCTTGTCTTTTATATTTACTTAAAGCCTTGTTCTTCATTGTGTAGTGAGATCTATACAACTTAGATTGTTTTCGTACTTCATTTATATTATGAGTCGGGTTTTATGTTATCATTTTCATCCTGTTTTAGAGACGGATATGTTTTGTGCGTGATGAATTCTGGTCCAATGCTCTCAGACTTTAGTTGCTGAAGTAATATATTTAATGTTTGCGCTTTGAGTTGTTCCATTTCTTTCCCGGAAGTTTTTAATCGTGTATTATCAATGCGAACTGCTTATAATTACTAATGTAAGTAGTTTTTCATACCAGTATTTTCTTTTCCATAATTCTTATATCACTTCTAACGTGGTGTGTGTGCATGTGTATCTATGTGTACGTGTGTGTATCCGCGCACGCGTGTATTTGCTGGATATGGCATGAATGTATAACATAAGATTTATTTTCACGAGTATATTCTTGTACGTTTATGTTTTGTGGGAAACACTAGTACGAGCCCTTTTTGATGGCAATTAAATTTTAGAGAGAATATCACTCCCGATGCGCCTTAACTACGAAGAATTATTGTTTTACACTAAAAACAGTATCCATCAATTTTTATGGTCTGATGAATATTATTTTTATCAACTGGACATTAACCAATAAACTTCTTTTAAAATATTAATAACTTGTACATATTAGGGAATCTGCTTGCTATCCCTATCTCCATGGTTTGTAATTTTGGTGCTGAATTTAATATCTGTCATTGGATTTACTTTTGCGTTTTGAAAGTCCTTCGATATTGTTGTTCTGCTCGGGTCAGTCTATATTATTGTAACACTAATTGTTTCATGCAATCTTCTACATCCTGAGAAATGTGCTCTATTGTCGTACCTGACAGGAATTGTGTTTATATGCCACATCTTTTTTTTCTTGGTTTTGTTGTAGTGTTATTTTAGAGCCTTGTATATTAGTTTGGTACGAGTAATTTGTGCTTTGTGAGTATTGAATGAGTTTTCTTAACGTATTCAGTTGCAGTTATGATGTAGTATGTGATCTGTTGGTTGCGTCACATTATTAGGCAGTGAATGTGTAGAGCATCAGTTTTGTGAACTACTGGGGGTATGTGAAATTGCAGGTTATGACTAGCATCGATTCCGTATTACTGTGTTCTGTGCTATTTCTTTGCATCACGTAGAATCTCTCGTGTGAGATTGTTAGAAACTGTCTATTGAGCTGAAAGTGTGCATTGTTTAGGATCTAGACTGCATTAAGCAGAACAATACGAGTGCAATTATAAACCACAGCTGAGTTTTTTTTTTCATGCTTTTATATCAGTAACATTAGAAAATACTCCAGTTATATTTGCTTTTGTTTCAAATTTCATAAACCCTGTCCTGAAAATTTGTATTTTATTGCCATTTTATTTATAGTTTCTCAAACTTATCAGTGTGAGGTTTTTTCTTAGAAGTACAGAATGTCCCTCGCAATCATATCTGGTAGGTTTGGTTTGATATTCTTGTCAGCCAGCCTCGGCTAATGTATCGCAGGATTTTCTTTGTTACCCTCTTTGATATTAGGTTATATTGCACTTACATTCTCAGGCCGAAGGTTCCACAATCTTTGTCCTTTATGTAATTTCTTGCAGATTATTGAACAAACCACGATACTATTTTCTCTCCACAATTTCGTTAATGTATTTCGGAATCTTAATTTTGTTCTCATTCTGTGTAGGTTATTTTCTATTCCTTTGTCCGTGTCTTGCAATTAGCTACTAATTTCTGATTTGTTTGCTAGATTGTAATTTACCATCTAATTTGTATTTATAATATTATTACTACAATAATGTTGCCAAGAAATAATACATATATGAAAAATGATACCAAAGAAATCTAAATCCATAGAATGCTGCACAGATAAATTCGAAATCTTATAAACATCGAGTCTAGATTGAATATTGTTACAATGGTGTTTTTGGAAAGATCATTAAGAGGAAATCCTCTCAAAAACAAAATTAAGATCAGAAAGATTATTTAAAAGGAATAATTTAGAAAATCTGTTTACAATTTCAATGATGTTAGTGTTTTTAAAAAAGAGCAGTAAATTTTCCACAAGGCTGTCGAGACTTACCAGAGTTAAGTTGGATTTTACAGCACTTGTGAAAAAATATTTCAATTAGTTGCATAGCTAGCCCGGTCCCATTGATCATATATGAGTCTTTTCAAGTATCTTATCAATTTTATAATTTTTCTATTAAGCCTACGTCATACAAGATTCTCAATAGGTGTATAAAAAAGAATTTTTGTTGTCCATCTCATTTGCAAGTACTGCTACTGATGAGATTGACCCGATCTGTATCCAATTAGAACATCTGTAAG
Organism: Octopus insularis; assembly: GCA_029874955.1. Lineage (NCBI taxonomy): Eukaryota > Metazoa > Mollusca > Cephalopoda > Octopoda > Octopodidae > Octopus > Octopus insularis. The sequence continues at coordinate 2,879 of JARUKP010000237.1, read as the reverse complement.
ACTGATAAAATAAGCACAGTTAAAGAGAGAATTCCTGAAGATTGCGGCTATGTCGTACAAGCTATTAGGCAAAATTACTTGCAAGAGCAGTAAAATTGGATGCATTGAATTGAATTTATTGACAGGGGATTAGGTTCGTTAAAGCATCGAAATCAAAGATACTGTCACAGTAATAAAAGAGACAGAGAAGATGCACGCTTGAGACATATACTCCGCTGTGTTGTATCTTTTTCTTTACCGGTCAGTTAGATAAACAGTATATTTCATACTCTGTAATGTTTGTAGTGCCAAGGTAAAGAAGGTTTCGTTCTCATAGCGTATGACTATACTCTGCCAATTTTGCGGAAACGCTGGGAAGAAAATATAGTATGTAGGAAGAAAATATAGTATATAAAATTGAAAATTAAAGTTGGAAATTCTATCTTCGCTTAGGGAAATAAATACAAAGATAAGTTATGCGAAAAAGAAAAGAAAAGCAATCACTTAGAAAATATAATGCTATTTGTAAAGAAGACATTTCTGGAACAGAAAGTATGACTTAAGCTAATCATGTCACCAACATTATGTAATAGCTTATTTTGTGCAAATAGGCAACTGGAATGAAATACCAACACATTTTAAGAGCACTGGTTGGCACACATACATCAAAAGAAATTCGAATATATATTGAAAAAATATGGCTACAAAGAATTAAGATTGTAATTGAAGACAATAATCAACTCAAGAGGAACAGAGCAGAACCAGAACGTGCAATTCGAAGTTGTTAAAACTGATAAGATACAATAGAGAGATATATAGGAAAGAAATTAGGAAAGAATGTTACTAAGCAGGCAGATTATTTTTACAAACTGAAACCTATACAATACATACATGACTTATGTCATCCATTAAATAAATCTGTTACCATTGTCATTGGATATTTTTAAACAGTAGTTTCGGCATAATAAATCGGAAGTGAGATGCAGTGCAGAAATGCTGAGATAATATAGTAAAAACTAACGAACAACTTACTGCGTTGCAAAGTCGTAATCCGATACAGATAGGTAATACTTCCAGATCATAGAAGGGCAACACACTCTGACACAAATACATACTATTATTACTTAGTAACGATAGAGAGTCTTGATAAATATTTAGATAGAAACAGAAGTAATATTTATTGTACTTTGAGAGCGGAAAGCAAATTAAATATAAAGAATTGTTTTCTCTGCATAAGTATACAAAAGCCTTTTAGATAAATAGTAAGAAGCACAACGGATTTTCAAAATTGAGCTTCAGATATACTTCAGAAAAGAAAAGTGTACAAGTAAATCACTCCATAGGAAATATCCTGCAATAGTCTACCAAAAGGAAGTAGGTTATCACCATAGTCAACATTAATTCAGAAACTATTAATGAAACACAAACAGACAAATGTTTTACTTTAACCACACAAAAAGAAAAATATGTAAAGCAAGATAATGAGAATGAAATGAAAAGTTAACACCGACTCCTGACTATTCAATCAACCCATAGCATAAAACGCCAGACCATCTCATTTGTCAATCCCTGATACTGCAATTTTGGCAGCTAAGTCCATTGACCATACGTTGACCCATCGAGATTAACACTGAGACAAAATGCTACAAGCATGTTTCAAACTTTATGAGATAACAGAACTAGCATAATATATGCTCGTGATGGTTGACAAGGATTTCTGAAGGAACAAGCTAAAGACGAGGATTTCTGAAGGAAATTACTAAATATCATGATGAAAGACAAAAGTGACATCTTTGGGTTCGGAATCTCACCTCGTTCTTTTTGTAGGTCATAAGAGTTTTGAAGTAGACGTTGGACATGAGAGTTGAAACAGTACTAAAAATACTCTGTCAACATTGTATAATACAAAACAGGAAAATACAACTTCACATACAAGTACTGCCTAAAATTTAGTTCCGTTCAGTATGACCCACATTTTTCTAAAGCCATTTTCAACTCAATAGCAAAACTTGCACAGTAAACTCTCTATACGGCGTGCGTGGCTACTATTTTAACCCAATCTTCATAGCATTGAAATACAATCATTACGATCGTTACATCCTTGTTAGACCTGCGAAACTTTCTTCACAGCTAATTCTTAAAAATAAAAAGAACAATCTAATAGTTAAATTATAAAATCGGGAAGATGGTCATAGCCGACATCAATTTTCTTACGAATTTCATCAATAAGGGCTGATCTACGCCTGAGAAAGTCCCAAAGCACAACTAACACATGCAGAGTTATAAACGATCTCCTTCGAATTAAGCAATATCTCAACTGGTTCTACAAAATTGGCAATAGGTGTTTTAACATATCTAACACAATTTAAAATCCATTAAAACTACACAACTCATAAAAAATCTAACAGGCAGCTGAAACAAATAATTGTACCAGAAACAACCAAATAAACCCCACAATTGTAAGATATAAACACTAATGGAGATTCCCAAAAGACAATGCTAGATGTGATGGCAGAATATAAACGTAATGGTGAAGTAGATGCTCGAATAGAAACTGCTGAAAAATAACAATCTTTGTGTTTCTAATTTAGACTCAAAACCAGCAATTTTGATGGTGGGTGTTAATCTAATTTATCGATTTCAGGACTTCAATGGTATCTATTTATTCCAAAACATGAAAGGCAAGCTGACTTCGGCGTGATTTGATTAGGTGGCGATACAAGTATATTTTGAGCAGAGGTGTTATTGTATTATCGCGATGGTAGTAGTTCACAGATACCTTACAATCGCAATCCCGAAGAGATGAAAGGTAATTTTGGTGTGTATGTCTTACATACGCCCTTATCTTTTATATCTCTCTTTCGCGCTCCCTCTCTGTAGATATATATATATGAATATAT
>JARUKP010000236.1:0-12751 GCA_029874955.1 Octopus insularis | reverse complement strand
CATTTTGTTAGGGTGTGGAGTTTACTCAATTAGATTGACCTCTGACCTAGTATGTCCACTCAGAATGATGAAATGTAAACCAACCATGTCAGACTTTGATCTTAGAATGTAAAACGTGGTGTGGAATCAAATATCACCAGTTTTTTTATAATGGTTTCTGATTTTTTTTGTTTTCTTAATTAAAATCATTTCTGCAGCACAATTATCATTATGTGCAATACTCTGCCACATCTATTCTTCTGTGATACTAGTAGTGGAAGTGGTTTCCTTGGAGTAAAGGGGTATGATGTGTAGTACCCCATGTCTTTCTCAGAAAGAGAGAATTGATCCCCTAGTACTTAACAGGTTCCGACTCAAAATTATTAGTTATAATTTGCCCCTAAAAGCAATAAACACTTGTGTGTGTGTGTGTGTGTGTGTTTCTAATGTAATCTTATGTTATGCTTCTCTTCATTTCAAAAGTGAATTTTGTTGTTTAAACACCCGTTACTGAACAGATCTGTTGTATAGCTAGAATTACATTTCCTCAATTTAAGACTTCAGGGTGTGATCTGAGGGAGATTTATCTGTAGCTTCTTGCACATTACGTGATCACTGAGAGAGTCTCTATTGTTGACATGATTGAGCTTTGTTTTGTTTAGATCTGATAGCCATGGTCTTGTTTATTGTTATTGCACTGCTGTGGCGAGGGTGGTAGTCATATGGTAGTAGTAGTAGTAGTAGTAGCAGCAGCAATAATAGTAGTAGTAAAATCAACTGACTACAGAAAATGTTCACATTATTTTGTTTCCTTTCTATTTTCACTATTTCATATCTAGAATACTGTTTATTTTGTGATCAATATTAAACACTTAGAAAGATATAATAATAATAATAATAATAATAATAATAATAATAATAATAATAATAATGATTTCATTTATTTGCCACAAGGGTGAAAGATGAGGGAGACTGAACAGAAACAGACATAAAGTGTGTGGGGGTTTACATATAAAATAAAAAGTATACACAGTATACAATGGAAAAGAAGGGACATGCATAGCATACAGAGGTAAAAAAAAAAAATCTAAAAAAAGGTGGCCCTTCACATACAGGCATGCCTCTAGAGATAATCAAGGAACCCCACTGCCTGAGATTTCCCTGAAACCCTAGGAGCAAATGCCCTCCCCAATTCCTTCTCTCTGACTCACAAGTCTACACTGAGAGAGGTACCATCCGCTTTATTACATCAATAGTTCTCTTAACTGACTACTGAAAATTTCATACCTGATTTTTCACAAAAGAAAGAAAAAAAGAAAAAAGTCACCCCTCTTACCACTATCTTACGTATTTTATTCTAATTTAAGATTGGTGAAATATTTCTGAGTTCTTTTCCATTTGAAATGTAAAATTTTTGGTAATTGTTCAGATTATGTATATGAAATCATAAACATAAGATTTTCAGTTTGGTTTGATATAAAAGCTTAGTTTTTGTAAACATGACCATTTTGTATGTGAGGCTACTCTATGTATTATGTCATTGTGTATGTAAGGCTTACTTGTGACATTATAATCAAAATGAAAATTGCAATCATATACATAATGTCATTCTTCTACACCTATTTTCCATTCTGGCATAAGATGGACAGTTTACTAAGATCCAGTGGGTCAGATGACTATATTGCACTCTAATGTCTCAGTTTTGGTATTGTTTCTATGGCTCCATGCTCTTCCTAGCATTAGCATTTTTTCCATGGCTCCAGGACTATAGAAGTTACCTTGTTATTGGTAACACTTTAGAACCCTCTGAAGGTCTGTATTGTTGCTACTTGGTTTGATTTACCATCCATTTACAGTGCATCAACATTAGTGGGATCACATTGCTACTTGCAAAGCAAAAGAGAAGCTTCTATAATGGTTGAAGACTGGAACAGATTAAATACAGTGTGTGGATGGTGATGGAAAGAATAACAAGCAGGAAAAGTGTTTGGCTGGGAATAATGGAGATGGGACAGGAAGATTGTCAAAGTTTAGTCTAAGAGATGTAGGGAACAGACGGATAAAGTAATGATGATGGTAGTATGCAGGGGGTGGGGTCCAACATTATAAGATTGAGTATGAGTGAAGAGTGGAAGGGATATGAAAGAGAGAAAATAGATAAAGATGGTGTGAATCAAGAGCATCACTGAAAGAAAGGTGTTGGATGATAAAGGTAGCCCAGAGATGGTGTTGAGGTGGTGAGGACATTGAGAGAAAAGAAGGCAGAGAAAGAGTGATAGATGGCAGTGAATGAGCAAACATCTCAGAGATATGAATGATAGAGTGATGGTTGAAGTAAGTAAAGAGATTGATGGAAGAGGAGGGAATGTGGATACAGGTAGAATGATGAGGACTGGTGTTCACTGGTGCCTTTCTCTTTAACTGCTGGTTGATTCTTGCTTTGAGACTTAAATATGGTAGATGGAAGCTATAAGAAGCCCATTGTGTGGTGTGTGTTTTTTTGCCTTGGCATGTGTTCACTAAATGTCAACTATTTTACAAATGGTGCTATTTGTTTACAGCCCTCTGTAAAAGCATATGCAACCATTGAACTGTTTGTCGTTGGGGAGACAAGGGGAAATATTAACCTGATTTGGAACAGGTGAGGGTTGGTGACAAGAAATGTATTCAGCCATTGAAGTATCTTCTGATTCATGCAAAAGTGAATGTTAAACTGATGTTAATATTTGACTGTCAGTGTGTCTGTCTAAGGTAGGTGCAATTGTGGCTGTTTGCTTCTCAACTGGTTTTAGGTTCAGTTCCACTACATGGCATCTTGAACAAATGTCTTCCACTATAGCCCTAGGCCAACCAAAGCCTTGTGAGTGCATTTGATAGATGTATGTGTCTTCTGTTCCCAACTCTTCATTACTCTCTCATTTCTCACTCATCTTCTTATTCATTACATTGCTGCATGTGTTATGACACAGACATTGGTTTTCTTTATATTTAATCACTATATCATCCTACCTTTCTTCTATATGTAGTCTGTGTGACAAAGGGTGGCATCAGATTTGTCCATACTCAATAATAATAATAATAATAATAATAATAATAATAATAATAATAATAATAATCCTTTCTACTAAAGGCACAAGGCCTAAAATTTGGCAGGAGGGGACCAGTGAATTACATTGACCCCCAGTGTTCAACTGACACCTAATTTATTGACCCCAAAAGGATGAAAGGCAAAGTTGACCATGGCAAAATTTGAACTCAGAATGTGCAGACAGACAAAGCGCTGCAAAGCATTTTGCCCAGTGTGCTAATGATTCTGCCAGTTCACCACCTTGTTAATAATAATAATAATAAACTACATCTATTTATGTTCTTCCTACCATTTGATTCAAGTAATGTCACCACATCTTCTTGATTTATTTAATTAACCCTTTAATTGCAAAATCAAATTTCATGGTCATCCCAGTTATGATGTTAAATATCTACCAAAAAAAATAGAATTGGTTATGTTTTGCAAGTCACATTGCTTCAATAAAACCTGACAAAATAGTTTCAAAGTATGACATTCTTCAACAAAAGATAGATTGGTATATAAAACAACTTTCTTCAATTAAGAGTGATAAAATTTTAAGTGGATATATCTGCTTTCTGTTATAAAAAAGTTAAATCAGATTGTTGAGATAGCACATCTCAACAATCTGATTAATATCTTATATTGGCTCTCCATTACTCAAGATGTCTGCAATGTAACTTGGATAGATTTTACTCTACATAAAATACATTGTGGTTGTTTTCTCTTATCCTGTTGCTCTCAACTTTCCACTAGCATTTGTGATATAGCTAGTCATCGCCCATCTAGTGTTTTAAATCCGGGTTTTGACCCCAATAACAGGGTTGGTCAGATCTACCTCAATGCTATAGCAACTGCCCTCACACCATCTCGCCCTGTTTGAGGCAATTTTAAACAACTCAAGCTGACTATGACTTGCTACAAGATTTTTGCTCTTAGCATTGGAACCCTATGTTTCCTGTAGACCATCAAATACATTTAAAGCTTTCATTTGTATAACATTTAATAAACATGTAGACTTGTGCTAATGAATGATATGTATATCCATATTCTTTGAAGTCTTTCCATACCTTAATTAATTTTCTAGCAACTAAAGATATCCTTTGAGCATAAACTTGTTTTTTTTTTTTGCTTTATTGTAAATTGTTCATGCTGTTGCTGATTGAAGATTGAGAATCCTTTAGGTACCTTACACCTTGCTATCCATCACCAAATCTCTTTAACATTTTGAATTTAGTTTCTGATGGTGCACTTTTGCTGTTTTGGTTTTCGTGCACACAGACAACAGTAGTGTAGTGTACATTTAGTCACAATTGCAATTGGAATAAATCAAGTAATATTTACAAAGCAAATATTGTGAAGAGTGTTTTCTACCTCCTACCTCCCACAGCGCATGTATTATCGCCAACTCCTCAACCCTACCCAGTTTCTACAGTTGTCACTCTTACTTATCCCTTCCTTCCTTATATTTGTTCATAATATTCATCTTCTTACTCATTCCCTATCTCTAACCAATCAACCTCTACCAGTCAATGTTTCCTGTTTCCACTCACTTCCACTGATCTCATATCTTGAAAGTCCCTCCTGACACCTCATCACCACTACTTTTATCTCTTTCCAATTCCAATGTCCTCTTCCACCTTTTCTTTTATTATGTGAATAACAGGGACATGCCACCTAGCTAGGCAAGGTAGGCAATGCCTACCTTGAATAGAATAGATCAATAGCAACATTTTCATTTTATGACAAAATATGCACCTCATTCAATAAAATTATGAAAGTTACTTTGATTACTATGCATAAAATGCAAAATGCTTTATTTTTTGTACATTAGGCAGGCTTTTCAATCTCAGTATTTAAACTACGCATAGTGCTGCTGTAGCACACTTGCTGTGTACACTCCTACAACATCGTTTTCTTTACGTGCTATAAAGGCAGAAGTAAATCTGCCTTCAACTCAGTTGTGCGCCTGTATTTCGCTTATTTTTGAGTCTTTTATTACATGAGGGTCACCAACAGCCTACCCTAAGTAATTACTGACGGCACGTGCTTGTTCTAGAGAAATATGTTTGGTGTATCAAAGAGGATATTTTGGTACATTTTAAACAATGTTTTGTACTTTTGACAGTGTTTCTTATGTATCGATCTCTTGGACTATATTCTATATGAATTACACCAAGGTGTTTTTGTTAGAATCCCATGCATTATAGGAATCACTGGTGCGAATATTCAAGTCAGATGGGCCAGAAATATGCTTTAAAAATTACTACCAGTGGGCTAGTTTTCTGATGAGATTTTTGAATTGTCATTAGTAATGTAGCTCATATGAAATATTGTTGATTGTCTCTTATTGTGCGTGTATTTGTGTCCATTTTGTACTTGATAAATTTTGTTTCTGTTTGCTGATTTTGAATTGCAAAAGCGTACCCTTGAAAATATGAGGAAATATAACTGTTATTGATTCAGTATAGATATGTACATGCCTGTCCTTCTAATTAAAAAACAAAGCTTCATTGTTGGAATTTAAACATTCTTTTTTCGTCTACATTAAAGACCTAGGTGCTAATTTCTCCAACTGGGTTCATTCATACTGAGAAGTTCGCATATAACACCTAGGAAATACTTTTTCACCTGATCTGTTGACATGTAATATCGACAGTTTTCATTAGATTAGCACAACCTACTAGAGTAAGAATCTCGAAAACATAACACAATGTGGATAAATCACTTTTGTCTCATTCAGCGTTACCTAGAACACAGGAGTAACAGAACTCAGTTTTCGCTTCGTTTAATGCGACCGTCTTATCCCTGTGTGCTTAATCAGAGTATGCTCTGTTGTAAGTATTCTGATAAGATATCAGGCATGAGTACTAGCTGATACCTTGATGTGCTACCTTCCAATGCAACTACCTGCGAACTGTTGTTTCTTATTCCCCTCTGCTCTACCAGTCTCGATGTACAAGGCGCTGTCCTCACTTCGTTGATTAACGTACCCACAAAGCCACAGGATAAATAATCATCAATGCTGTATTAGTAAAGTGACATTTCATACAGTAAAATTTATTGATTATATTTGAATTGATTGGGATTTCAAGTTATGTCCTTCACCAGTGTATCCTTCGAACAGTACAGATTTGCGTGTGCGTGTGCGTGTGTGCGCATGCTCGTGAACGCTTGTGTAAATATAATGCACATATGTATATATAAAAAAATAACTACTATTATTAGTATCTGCTAGCTTGCTATGGTTTGTTAGATATAATATTCATAGGCCAGCGAAATTGCAAAGTGAACGTATGAATTCTTGCCAGCTTGTTCTGATAACCCCTTTGCGAAGAAGTTAAGAGATAAATCGGCTTTTGATTAAATTTTTGCAGTATTCAAGAATTTTTATTCTGAGTTCAAATGACATCATTATTCCTCTTTTTTTTTTTGTCTCTTCACGGCTAATAAAAAGTTCCATTCATGTACTTGGTCAATTCCTTTATATATATTCTTTCTCAAGATATCTGTGGCATTTTTAAAGAAAGATAGACGTTGAATATAAGAATCTATCTATCTATCTATCTATCTATCTATCTATCTATGATTCACATATATATACCAACACAAACACACGCTATCTCTCTCTCTTTTCCTGGTATTCTACAAGCCTTGAAACTCTTGTTTGACATCAGGCCAGTCTTGATATAGCAGACTTACACTAAAAAGCGTTCCAGCTATGACCATCCCGTCTTTTTGTGTTGTGTATCAGTGACTATGTTATCAAAAGTGCCCAAAGTGCGCATCGTGCCCTTCATTTTCTTAAGATGGTAAGATGTGGTTTGAGGTAGATTTGGCTACTACATCTATTAAGTTGAGTGATAACGAATAAATTATTTGTTTGTCTCTGTACTTTTTTTTTTCTAGAAAAGTTCGCGAACTCTCTAACACAACAAATGTAAACATTTCAAATTTCACCGAATCGATTTCATCCAATTTTCTCGTCATTTCCTTTATCCACGCCGTTTCCCAATATCTCTTATTCTGTGAAATAATGTTATACAAAAACAAAGAAGAAAAAAAGAAGGGAAAAGGAAGACTATTATTAGCTCAAGATTGTAATAAATGTTTGGTTGAGAATTACGTCGTGAAAAACTCTATTAAACATATCCACGCATAGTTTTAATTGCAATGAGACTGATCTTGTTGACATAGATTAACAACTGCTGCATTTCTGACAGTCCACAACCTCAAGCTGTTTTAACTTTGCTCCTGTAATGAAGACATTGAAGAAACGATGTCAATTAGCGTTGTAATAGAGCCGTTGTTTAGATCAACAAAATGACTGTGCGATAGCATTCTTTACGAAAAACTTTAGAAATGCCAATATTGAATCTGACAACTCTGTTCTCATTGTGCTGTTTCATGGGGTATACAATATTTGAAGGTAGCACACTAGAATTACGTGTCTAATTGAACAACAGTTGCATTGTAAGTTAGTGAGAAGAGAGTTGCTTTATAACGGCAGTTTGTTTATTTTATTGATAACATCGTGAAATGTTGGAAAGAAATAAGATAAGGTGATATTTTGTGCTCTTTGGGATATTCAAATGCCTTGGTATGATATTACTGATATTGGCTGAAAAGCTCTCATCAAACATTACTCGCCATTTATAGAGGAATACTTTTAGCAGAGATTTGTAGCTACTCGAGTCGATAAGATATCGGACTGCCTTCTGAACTATGGACGGTACGTGCCTTGTTGCTATAGTTCTCCTATGTCTATGGTAAACTCATGATTCTCAACAGGTTGTTCCCAGCCACAGTTATGTATCATTGAGTGAGCACCGTAGACTACTTTAAAGGCTAGGAACTTCTTAATATTGACCTCTTATTTAGGCGCAAATTTGAAATATGGATGCTATAATCACTTAAATGAAGCTAATTTTTTTCACTTTACTGCTTTCCCCAACAGTCAGTAAAATATCATTTGATTTCTCTCGTATCGAGAGAAAAAAATTGTATTTATCTGAAGCACCAGGTTCACGACCAGGTTTCAATTCTTGGTTATATCTGTATAACTCTTCAATGACTTCTTATGGCCTTCGAAAAACAAATATCAGTTGGGAAAGGTGTGGATTCACATATATCTTTAGTTTGAAAACAATAGAACTAACTCCTCATTGTTGGACATCTAATAATGTGTATCTGAATCTTATATATGTAAAATAAATAGTTCATTGCTGTTATTATTTCTATTTGAATATTGATTCTTTGTAAGTAGACATAAGGTTATTATCGATACAGTGCAAAAACAATATATTAAGAAAGGTGACAGAAAGAGTACAATGAAAATATCGTGGGAAGTGAAATATCCAACGTTTTGAACAGCGTTCTTCTTCAAGGTAAAGTTGACAAGAGGGAGATAAAAGAAACAGAGCAGAATTTGTGTATGAGAATTTGGTTGCAAAATTTATTGCAAAAGTATCAACGGTACATGCCCTGTGGCTATCGGACACGTATTTCTAGAGACGAAAATCCAAAATCAATATTTGGAAGATTTGAAGTCAGAACAGGGAAGTGTGAAACTCATTATGAAAAATCAGTCAACACAATATTGATTAATATTCAGTATCAAGACAATTTTCAAATACATACCGCATAGGATTGAGGTGACATGGAATATGCAGGCTAGTAACGATGGACATCGGCATTTACAATTATTTTTCATTATATATCTATACTTATGCGATGTCAATTGTCAAGACATTTTCTTGGCTGCAGGGCAAAAATGATCCAATCAACCAAAATATTTAACTGACACTTTCTTTTCTTGACTTGGGAAGAACAAAAGGCAGAGTCAACTGGGATGGTATTTGGACTCAAAACGTGGAGGGACGTAACTAAAACTCACAAGGCATTTTGCCTAGTGTTCGATCGATTCAGCTATTCCTGAATTTAATATTGGTTTCAAATTTTGGCACAAAGTCAGTAATCTCGAAACAAGGAGCTAGTCGATTACATCGACCTCAGTACTCAAGTGGTGCTTATTTAATCGACCCCGAAAGGATAAAAGCCAAAGCCGACCTTGATAAAGTTTGAACTCAGAGCGTAAAGACGAACGAAATGCCGTTAAACATTTTACCCGGCGTACTAACGGTTTTGCCAGCTCATTGCTTATTCCTTATTTTAATATTAATGCAAAAACCCAATAATGGTTTAATATAAAGCATGGAAAATTCCCTTTCTTATATTGCAGCATTATAGTGCAATATTTTTGTTTTGCTTCAGCATTATTAGATATACGTTAAGTTATTTTTGGTATATACTGACTTTCTGATTCTATCTAAAGTTCAAAGCTATCAATTGTCTGTCTATAGAAATATAAATTGGTCGTTGATGTACTTTGCTGTATTTAGTTTCATTATTCAACTTTTGAAGTGGCAAATTGGCAGAATCGTTAGAGTTGAGTTGGGATATTGGATAGGCTATTTAGCGGTATTTGTTCGGAGCTTCTGCTTTCTGAGTTCAAATCCCTCCGATATTAACTTAGCCTTTCATCCTTTCTAGGTCGATAATAGAAAAGTATCAATCCAGAGTAGTGAGTTGGCAGAACTGTCTGAGAGTCTAGAAAGATGTTTGCAGTATTTGCTCTGGCTTTCTACGACAACATTTGTGCCAATCAGGCAGTCTTACTATCGAAGAAAAAATCGATGGCTTGGATAGGAGGAAATTTTTGTGCACGGACATCTTCCTCATGTCAGACATCTTCAAAAAAGTCCTCTCTAGGACTATAAATGGATGTTTCAGAGGCATGATCAAATTCGACCAGCGGAATCACCACGTTTTATTTTCAAATCATCAAAACCAATTTTAATTTTCATTTCTTTAAAGAGAAGTGAGTTGATAGAATAAGTATCAGAAACATTATGGGGCCGATTAAATCAATAAATGTTATTTCCTTGCAAAATTAGACCTTCTATAGAGTCGAAAGGAATCTTTGTTAGGCAGAGCAAAAAAAAAAAAAAATGGAGAAATATCAAAAGTTCGAGAATCGAACTAAGTGTCTGGTAGTATTTAGTCACGTTCTTTTACATTCTGAGTTTAAATACCACCGAGGTCAATTTTATTCCTTTGGAAGTACCAGTTAAATACTGAGATTGATTCAATAAGCTCCAGAACTTGTGGCTTTTATCTGAAGTTAGAAATTCTTATTAGAACAGGGAAGTTTGTTAAACACAATGGGTCAAACATCATATGTTTAACATCGGCAGCAGTATTTGGATTCGCTTGAGTTTATTAATTCATAAAATCACTACAGTCGTATGAATTCACAGCAGTTTGATAAATCTCTTTAAAATGATGCAGTAATCAGCTAGAATTTGGTTTACTTAGAATGATTGCATCCATTAATCTCGTTTTTAGAATTTACAAGTGATTTCAGTTAGTATGTACTTTCAATGTAAAAAATTCACTTAGCTGCAAAGCTATGGTAAATAACTTGGAACATGCATACATTCACTTTTATATATTAAGATGAGTATGATAAAAACTAATAGTGAAATAATGTTAAAAATAATTGTTGAATTTTTCTGTTGTTCGGTTAGAGAAGGAATTGCACCGCCTATAACCTCTTTCAGGGCCTCCGAGACTCTAGATGTGGAGGAGAAGAAAGTAATCAACAGTCAGGAGAGCTGAGTGGAATGTTTGCAACGCTACAAACTTCGTTAAAGGCAGGCAAAGGCTAAGTAGCTGCGTTAAACTAGGTGACGGATTAAATAAGAAATTAGAAATAGACCCTCTGACTCGCATCATTTTTCACTCACTATGCTTTGATCGATCTGAGGTTATGGTAGAAAACATTCAATAAATATGACCCACAATGGAATTTAATTTAAATACACTTAGTTATAAAACAAAGTTCTTGACCACATAGCCATGCTAACACCTATGTCTCAAGCTGATTTGTTGCATTTCTGAGTTCAATATATTCACTGATATTATACCAGGGTAATACAATATACTACGCATAATTCCTTCAACAACCCAACCTTATGCTTTAGTAAAAAAGCATTAAGTACAAAATGCGTAGATGTATTACTAGGATTGGTTGGTTGGTTGGTTGGTGCATGTTTTCGTTGACATGAACCATTTCATTGTGCACAAAGATATCAACATATATCTCTGTTTTTAGAATGCACTTCGACCATCGAACCATCGATGTAACACTCCATAAATTTTATTTTTATCTTGTAAAAAATTACAAAATCTCTTTTCTTTTCGTAAGAAAACATGATTTTAAGGATTGTTGTTTAACTCAGTCTTTTCCTATTTTGCTTATTCAACCCTTCACACTGCACTAAGTCTCTTGAGACTGTTTACATCTCTCAAATATGTTTTCTTCACATTCAGGCTGCTCAAACAGGAAAAAAAATAAGAAAAAAAGAATGGTTTACATCCTGTAGGGACTTTCTACAGTTAAAGGAAAGCTTAAAGAGATTTGAAAGACTATTTAGTCAAGAGCTTCGCACTCCACTGTTTTTAACACTGCACTGTTTTGATGATGATGACAACGACGACGACGACGGTGATGATGATGGTGGTGGTGGTGGTGGTGGTGGTGACAACGACGGTGATGATAATGGGGAGAGGATTGATGAGTCGGTCTCAGAAAACTCGATTTCTTCTAAAATTTGTTTCTAACATTATTTAAAATAATTAGATTTCACACTTATTTAGGAAACAGAATTTTTGAAGTCCGTCTCAAAATTAAATCTTCAAGTATTCATTCATTAATGTTTGAGTTCTCTGTGTTTTTTGTCGGATTTATGGGAATATTTACGAATAAAACACCCATGAAGAACAGTAAAACACCGTAGAACTATTGTTACACAAATAGAAAACAAATACTGTGATACGGCTGTAACGAATTCAGGTTAATTAATGCTCCGAGTAAGGCATGAACTTCACAAAATTGCCCTTTCCATATCATAAGTACAATAGATATGGATTTAAGAAATCAGTAAATGCCGAAATGCCACTATTGTGTAACTCAGGTCAGCAATACGACGAGCAGCGATTCACAGACTTATTAACTGAAATAGATAATGACTCCGTTGAGGATCACATTGAACACTGTAACATGTAGCGGCGCATCACTTCAAGTAGATTAGTAATGCAAGTCTGATCTATTCTAAAAGTAAGATATTGAACCGTTGCTGATGTGGTTCTTGACAAAGTTATGTATCACATTTGTTATAAAAGTAAAAATTTAACCAAAATCAGTGTTGAGAGGCCCATAGTATAAAAGTGATCAAACCTGTTACAGACGGGGTACCCAAAACTGACCGGAAACGTTTTCTGTTAGGCAAGCTAGTTGTAGTTTAGAATTCTGCCACTAGAAGCCACTTGATGCGACCCTCAGGCATCACTCTGCAGACCGGTGTGTTCGAGTGAAGTCATTCTGCTACGTGGTGCGTCATTATTTTACAGTGGTGCTCCCTTCTTCGTCGATTTTTGCGATGGCTGAAACGAAGGAACCGTGCTTCCGTGAAATTCTGTTTTTTGCTGGGGAAAACGACAGCCGAAACAGCTGTCATGCTTCAAACAGCTTACAATGACGCTGCCATGAGCAAAACACAAGTTTATGAGTGGTTTGTCACGCTTTAGGAATGGTCACTTGTTGCTTGAAGACCAACCTCGTTCGGGACGAACGTCAACCTC
>JARUKP010000235.1:0-12756 GCA_029874955.1 Octopus insularis | reverse complement strand
TATATATCACTGGTTGATTTGCTACAATGAGCAATCAAACCTCTCTTAAATTATACACTACCTTTAAAGAAAGGGAAGACAAAGACATAATATAGTTGTAAGTACATTATCAGTAAAACTAAAAGACATGATTGTTGCAGCTGGAAATGCTGTTTATAGGCATACTTAATCAGGGATAGCATGACACTAAATAACAACAAAAATACTAGTGTATTTAGTGTATCTGAAGGTTTGGTCATCTGTCAGTCTTATAGTCTTTTTCTATTGCATTTATACAGTTGTTTATTGATAAACTGAAATAAGCATGTTTCAAAAAGCTTTCATATGCACTTTTGATGAATTTTTCATGAGAATTCTGGTGACATCAAAAACTTAGTTTATAAAATGAAAATAAATGTGCTGCCAATACTTACAGCCTTTGCTTTGAAAGATTATTATATTGTTACAGTTGTCAGTATTAATAGTCAACCAAAATACCTTTTAATGTTTGATATTGACTATATTTTTGCTTGAACAGTGTTAAAAAAATACTTCCCCTTTATCAAAAGGTAAAGTATTTTATTCCAGCTTTCATCAAGCTAAATTTGTTCATATTTAGTTGAAAGAGGAGACATAATACTCATGACCTTTGTTTTCCTCTTAAATAGATACAATCAGTACAAAAAAAGATATAGGTTGACCCTTGCATGGGAAGAAGATGGAATGAGAAGGCATTCTAGAGAGAAAACATTAAATATTATATATAAAAGTTTGTTGGGTGGCACTGCAAGCCTGATGTTAGAAGTCTAGATTTATATCTAAATTATGCCAATGTGGGAAATGGGTGAGATTATCTGCCTTTGAGTATAGGCTGTTATAAAGCAACAATAAGAATCCATAAAATGGGTTAAAAGTGAAGAAAGAGAGAAAGAGATATTGCCTACATATGAGCAACTTTGAAATGAAGTTGTTTAACCCAAGTCAGTCTTTATTGAGAATATCAATGGATTTATCCTTTTCATGAATGTCATCTAATGTATTCGTCTGTTATAAAAGATGGTAGGGAATAATTTTCAAGAGATTTGACTGCTATGCCTGGCAAGTTGGGCAGCTATGCCGAGGTTTCTTAGTTGGTCTGTCAGTTCACGTGCCCAACATAACTAAAGACATTTTCTTTGTCAAACGTAACAACATTGTTCTCATTAAAGTTTTTTAGAGTAAGAGACCATTAGTGCATGATACAGAAGATTAAATCTCAACTTGATTCATCTCTATAGTAAAACTACCATAACTAAAGTAAAAGAGATGCAATAGAATTTAAATTAAAGAAAAAGAAGATTATATATAACCATTTCCATAATCTATGTTTGAATTCATTGTGGTGGAGGAGGGATGAAATAACAATGAAGAATGAGAAGAGAAAGATGCAAATGTATAGGAGAAAAATGATAATTTTGGACTGTCACCTAAGCCTAGCAACAACCTATTGTACAATTAGATTTCTTATGTAACCCTGTATGCATATATGCCTTTCATTTTATGACAACCTTTGTTTAGGAAATTAATTAAATATATTGAAGAAATAAAATAGAGGTCTTGAGGGAAGCAATAAATAAAGTATGACTGAGCCTTGCAAACTTATTTAAAATCTATTACTGTTTCTTAATTAAACATAAAAATAAATAGTAAGTTTTGATAATTAATAACACATACATACTTCATTCTGCACAGGATGTACAGTTTTCAGAGATTTTTCTTCCAATATTTAATTGCTGTTTATTTATAAACAATCAATTAATAATCTAAAACAAAATAAATAAGATTTAAAATAAATGGGTGCTGTTTTATTATCTTAATATTATATTAAGCTCAATTAACATACACACTCTGTAAATTATTGTCTTGCTTTTTGTTAAAATATTAACATGAACATAAACAGAAATATCTATATATTTTAATCTTTATAATAATATAAAAAAAATATAATCATTAGTTTATGGATTATCACTTCTTTATAACATATAGCAACACGAGATTTGAAATATCATAAATTCAATCTGTGTAAAACAACTTGTTTAACTAAAAATTCAATAAATTATAGAAATCTCTCATTTTACAAAGGGGCAGTGATTTTATATCAAAGTATAACTGACTGTCCACTTATTTCACAAATACAGATACATGCATATGTGAATGTATTACATAAAAATCTATCAATAATGATGGAGGCAATACGATAGCATCTGTGTTGAAATGGAAACTTAGCTATTGAAGTCTTTGTATTTATTCCACACATATTTCATATAAATCTTGCTTGTTTTATTTGTTTTTCATTCAATATAATAAAGTGGGTAATGTTAATGTAGTCATTTTGTCTGGGTTTATGAGGTTCATATAAAATGAATAGCAATTATTGTCATGTACACACACCCACATCCTCACACAAATTGCATTACCAAGTGATGAATAATAACCAATCAAAATATTCTGATGTTAACCCAGACAAAATGGCCACAAGAACATTATAGACAAAAATAAAGTTTAGAAAACAATCCTTCAAAATATTTGAAAAATCACATAAAACATTTCTAATACCAAGACCAAAGAAATTAAATTTGTCATTTGACCTCTAACTAAAAATAATGGTTATTAAGTCAGGAGAACCTTTGAAAAATATAATGAGAATCTTTTTAGAAATATATGTAAGAGATATTTTGCTATTTTCCCGATCTACATGAATACAAATTTACATACTTAAAAAACAAAATGTAATGGAAATGACATGAGGCAAACTAGTTTTAATGAAATAAGTTGCCTTTGTGCAGAAGCAAATATAATCTCTGAAGCAATGTTTGAATTCATGACCTATCACTCAATTCAACACCTTAAATTTAGAGCCACTATGTCGCAACATTCATTATTCCACTGTAAATGTAGAGGCTGGTTGGCTACAAATCAAAATTTATAAATAACACTTCAGTAAAACTGAAAGAACATTGGTGGTCATTCCATAAGAATTAATAAATAATTAACGTATTGGTATGTATATTTAATAATAAATTTAAACACATATGCAATGATATTGTGGCAATCTCTGTTATTAAAATCTTGTGTCATAATTAATATCAATTACATTATCAATAGATTAGCTCTTAGATGCACCTTCATAAACCTTCATTTTGTTATGATTTTCAGTTGATTGAAAGAATATATTCGATATATTTCCTGAATAGGTATGATAAATTGAAATTCAGTGCTTATAATGCTATGAGTATCTAAATATAGTTGAAATGAAGAACTTTACGTCAATTTTCATGCAAAATTTGTCTTCAGCATTTAGTATTTTATAACTTCGTTCCAGTTATAGTTTGACTGATACAAATTGGTAGATTTTTGCAGTATGTTATATACATTTTTTTACTATGTTTTTATAACTCTTTATACTTATGATAACTTTTGAAAATTATCAATAAAATTCCCACTGAGGACAAGTCTTGAATATTTTCTTAGACAAAGTGTGCAGGTGTTTCTTTTACACTCAAACACACTTCTGATTTTTTTTTTCTTCCCAACGTTGCACTTCTCTGGAATTACTGCCTTGTTTAAATTTTTTACCATTATTCCCTGGGCTGTATCCTCCAAATTGAAACTTAAGGAAAGGCTAAAATTCAATGTCCTTTGCAAATTTCTTTCACAGACAGACAAATAAGAAAAAGAAGAAAAAAGAAATGGAATTGAAGAAAACTTATCTGCACGAAAAAAATTTTCCTCCCTACTAATACAGTTTTCTAATACATTTATTAATACTCTTTTATCCCTTATATCATTAACATGGCATAAATTATTAGAAGCAAAATTCAGTTACATTGATCTATATCAAGTTCTCTCCCTCTCTCGCTCTTTCTCTTTCTATCTCTCTCTCACACACACACATACTTTTTTTCATTAGATCTCCTTTATCTCTCTTTCTATATATATATATATATATATATATATATGGAATGTCTCTGATCAAGCTGAGCAGACCAAGGGTTATATAAAGCTAACATATACTATTACTCATATGGATCATTTTCACACTCATTATAATCATTATAAATAATATATTTATACGTAATAAATATTTATGCATAACAATTATTTGTAAGTAACAGAAATATACTCATTATATTAACAAAATCTATCTTAAAATCTATAAATATCCAAGTACATAAACAAATGCCAATTATTTCAGCTTTTAAAGCAAAAAATTGTCAAAATTTTTTACAAGTTTAATCTTAAAGACACCAAAATGTGCATCACTTGTCCTTATAAATTATGATAAATGAGTCTTACTTTGTTCAAATTACTAGATGCTTAACTTTGAGGTATGTGAAAAGAGCAAGCTGATATGGGAAGGAGATCTAACGAGAAAAGAAAAGATGTGATAGAGAAATAGGTAGAAAAGAAGATGGAGAAAGAGTAACGAAGGAAGTGAGCAAAAGAAAGCAAAGGAAGGGATAAAATTTCTCAAAAGGGAATAAAGTTTCTCGAAAGGGGATCAGATTTCCAACTGGTGTACAATGTAAGGTGAAACATATTTATTTGATGCCAAGAAGGAAATAAAAAAAACTTACTTGTTTTGGGGGTGGGGGGTTGCATATATTTGTTACAAGTATGCTACAGCAATTGAGATATTTAAGAAAAATAATTTGTTTACTTCCTTTCATTTTGTAAATATTCACTAAAACTTTATCAAATTTAAGTATCTATAAAGGACTGTGATGAAATATTTATTCAATGAAAAATAGTTTATATATCAACACCAGCCATAAACAATTGAATGTGCTCAAGAAAGAAAGAAGAAATATTTCTGACATTTCAAATTACACCATTTATTTTATTTGATATATGAGAATTGATTGTTTGTTTTAGCATCTGGTGATTTGCAAGAATTTTAGAAAAATTATGCAGAACAAAATAGTTAAGTTTTTTTTTCTGGCATAGGTAAAATGAATTTGTTTGATAACCTCTGCTCTTCATTTAGTTTTGTCTTAAGAAAGTTTTAATAATTTCTAACTAGATTTTTTTCATTTTTTTAAAGAAGATATTTACAGAAATGGGGTCAATGTTCATGAACTTTTCAGGAATCTGAAGCTGGTGATTTTGATGCAGTTACTGTTCAACTAGGCTGGTAACTACAATTTGTAACTGCTAAATGAAATTCAGACATGGTTGTACGGTAAGAAGTGTGCTTATAAACCACATGGTTCTGGGTTCAGTCTCATTGTGTGGCACCATAGTCAAGTGTA
This sequence comes from Octopus insularis, assembly GCA_029874955.1. Lineage (NCBI taxonomy): Eukaryota > Metazoa > Mollusca > Cephalopoda > Octopoda > Octopodidae > Octopus > Octopus insularis. The sequence continues at coordinate 7,486 of JARUKP010000235.1, read as the reverse complement.
TTTTACTATAGCTCCCAGGCTGACTAAAGCCTTATGAGTAGATGGAATGAAAAGTACCAATTGCATGTGTGTATGAGTGTGTGTGTATGTGTGTGTGTGCATGTGTGTGTGTTCATATATAGATCTATGTGTGTGTTTCTTTATGTTTGTTCCTCACCACTGCTTGACAACCAGTGTTGGCCTCTTTACATTCCCTTAACTTAACACTTTGGCAAAAAGAGATCAACAGAATAAGTACCAGGCTTTAAAAGAGTGTCACAGCTGGAAGGAAGATGGGTGTGATCTAATCAACTACAAAAGTTGTATATGATCAGAAGAAAATAGCTTAAATGGTATTACAAGTGTGCCAGAGAACACTTGCTGATTCAGTTGAAAATGTTTGTTGGTACAGTCAGGGCAGATACTTGCACAGACACAGAGGAGTACAAAGGAAAATAAAAGTAATGAAGATGAAAGGAAATGGAATGGAAAAAAGATGCATGGGTACTTTGCAAAAGAGCTGAGAAAGAATATTGATGCCAATGGAATGTAGTGCTGGCTAAAGAATAGTGACTTGAAGCTACCACACCACATACAGGATTAAATATACAGCTGAGAGTGACAAGGACAGATTGTACTGTGATAAAAGTGAGGCTGTATGGCATAGTGTGTATGGGCTTACGAAGCTGGTTCTAAAAGAATACCAAAGAAGACAAAACACTATAAGAAGGATTCATTGGGAGCTCTGTGGAAAGTATGGATTGGATGAAGCAAAGAATGGTATGCGCAAACTCCAGAAGGAGTAATTATAAAAAGATATGTGAAGGAATGCGTGTGCACATACACACATGCACACTTACATGTACATGCATATATACACACACACACACACACTCACACACATACACACACACACACATGTGCCTAATAGCAAAATGACATTGTAATGAAATGGAAACCAGAAATTTTTTTCAAAATGTTGCTTTAAAAAGTATTCTAATACATAAAAGAAAATATAAATTCCATAAAATCCAAGGTATACCTATAATAATGAAATCCTTTCAGTATTGAAATATGTCCGTAAATACAATGTTTTTCAACTATTTCTTAACAGCCTAACAAAGTCAGGAAAACTTATTATAAGTTGGCTTATATGTTGGCCCTAATTTAATATATAGATCCAGTAGATTTATAAACTTTACAAAATATGCTCAAACATGCATGTATATGCATAAATAAATACTCAAGTATTTCAAATTTACCCACAGAAAGCAAAATTTAGAGTATTAACGTATACTGAAAGGAAAAGAAGAAACGAAATACAATCTGAAAATACCTAAGAATTTAATTCAAATAACTTTGGCAAAATATGATCAATTTAATCAAAGTTAAAGCGTAAAGTATTTTCTCATTGAGTCTTTCAATATTTTCGCCATCAATGGAAACTCAAAGGGATAAGGTTATATCTAGTACAAAAGAAATGTGCCATTAGAAATAAGAAATATACAATTGCTACAGTGAAGAGCAGTAGATATACTTTACTCTTTGAAAAGTTCTTGCTGGTGAAAATATATGAACATTTAGAATTCAGAGTTCAGAATCTATTTCAATTAAGTTTATTCAATGCAGTATGCATTTACGTTTTCCACCATCAGGAAATGCTGTGATTTTAAATGACAGCAATGAGTTATCATTACAAAAGAAATAGCTGAATAAGATAAAGGAATTCCTAAAGCTTACAACTTTATCCTAAGTGGACGAGGCATTTTCTCATGTTCCGTGAGTTCAAATCTATTGCTGGAGTTTATTTATATTGCTGGAAAAAACCCCCCACTATATTCTATGTTATTCATTTTACACATATAACTAGGAATGTTATCTCTGAGAGGCCGGTAGCTTTATCAAAGAAAGAATTTGTTAGTTATCTACTTCCATGTCATGAAACCAAATTCATGTACTTATGTTCTTTTTCTCTTTTTAATAAAGCTTTAACAAAGGAGGAAAGAGTAAACTGACACTTTTAAAGGACTACTCTACTAGTTAGGTCAGATATGGGGAATGCCCCATTGCAATGTGTTGTGGTATCCACCTTTTGTTGATATCTTCTTAGGTCATCCTTGGCAAGTCTCTGAGCAATGTCCCAGTCATTCCCCTTTGTGAAATATTTCTTCATCTGGTATGACCATGAGCTATAAAAGCCTAAAATTCCTGTCAGAATTCAGAACAGACCATGGAGAAAGAGAAGCATATGGTTTCCATTACAACTAGGTTGTGCTTCTTAAGAAAACATCTGCTAACATGTATCACTACTTTCTAAGCTAAAATGCACATGTTGCAGTTACCATGGATCTCTCCCATTTAATCTGCTAGATATAACAACCAAACCACCTTCAAATTTTAGCCTACGACCTTTTTAATGTCTTTTCTACCATAGGTACAAAGCGTGAAATGTTGAGGGAGGCGACTAATCAACTACATTGGCTCCAGTGTTCAACTTGTACTTAATTCATCAACCCTCAAAGGATTTTGAACTCAGCGCAAACAGACAGATGAAACACTGCTAAGCAGTTTGTCTAACATACTAATCATTCTGCCAGTTCACTGCCTTTACTAATATATAAAAGTAAAAGTATATATGTATATTCCAAGTTGCTGACTACAGTTTTGCACCTATAGAGATGAAATTTTGCAAACAAGTACATTTTTTCAAAGGGAAAGTAATAGAATACATAACTTTGTGCAAAATTTCTTCGTTTAACCTCCTAAAAACACTAATATTGTAGACTCATAAAACCTGCAATAGACACTAAAAAATTAATGATTTGAAAAATACGTAAGAATAATTACCTAAATTAGCACAGTAGTCAATATATAAGGATCTATAAATTTTGAAAACCACTCAATTCATACAGAAGGCTTAAGATAGAAGGCACCTATTACATAACCTGAAGATTATATTATGCAATAGTAATTATATTGCTCAATATTATACTAATGATGCAAATTACACCAATTATATTGCTTCATATTATAATTAATGAAAATTACGATTCTAGTTATATTAATTTATATTTAAAAAAACAAAACAATAAGTTAGCTGCCATCTAATTGCAATATATTACGGAAAATAGTTTTAAGGAAAATATTTTTCCACATCTTAACTACAAAATAATTATGACAAAGTTTCAGATACATAAAATATTTTAATCAGCTTAAATTATCCATGTAAAATTAAGAGTTATATATATTTGGTTATAATTTTTAGTATGCTACAAGAATCAGCTAAATATATAGCAAAATAATTTACAGACAGACAGGATACAAAAAGATTGCATTATTTCTTAAAATAATTATAGACTTACATGACTTATCTTAAAAATTAATTTAAGCTTATTTGTTCATGTAATTCTATTTTGAACATTCTAATATTACCTATCACCTTTTTTTTATTTGATAATTTGAACAATGTTTACATGCTAAATCAAAAATAAATTAGTTTTGGTGGGTAAAATATGCTTTAGTGGGTTTGATAAAATTAAAGTGTTTTGAAAAATATTTCTACATGCCTGGAGGTGTGTGTAAAATAAAAAGACAAAATTCAAGGGAGGTATCTTTAGTATAACAAGCTGATTGAAATGCTTGTATAATATAAACAATGCCAACAGAAGATAATCTAGCATTTAAGCCTAGTGGTGAAAACAGCCAACGTGCTTTTATTAAATCTCCTCAGTAAAGCATTTACCAAAACTAACTTAATCTTGAAGTAGCATTAAAATTTTGTTTAATTTATTAAGTAAAAAAAGATAACAGATAATATTAGAATGTTTTAAATAGAAATATATGTACAAATAAACTTTAATTAAATTTTAAGGTATGTCATGTCAGTTTTTTATTTCTTTAATAAAACATGCCATCATCCTGTATATCAGATGCCTGTAAATTATTTTAGCTAACCCTTGTAGTATATTCTAAAAAAATGTCATATAACTTTTAATTTTAAATACTTGTATGGCAATAATATAAATTTGAAGTGGTGGAAGTCAATAAATAACTAATATTAAAGATTTCTTGATCTTTAGGCAAGATCAATGAAAGAAGAAAAAAAAACAGACCTTTATACAATATTTACTAAGGATTTTGGTAAATAAGGATAGACTTCCAGCAAAATGTCAACCTGAACATATTTTCAAATATCACTTCTGAGGTGATGAGATTTGTCAGCAGTGCACTTCATAGAAGCTATCATTGATTATCTTATAACTACTGTTCTCTTAAGGCTACATAATGCAATAAGTTGCTTGACAGAGCAATATCATGAGATTTTATATTTATTTGGATTGTACCATGTGCTATGCAAGATATATTATTAAAATAAGTAGAAAAGTAAAGTAGCCAAATAAGGCTGAGAGAACTAATTATAAGAGAAGGGATTTTACAGTAGAGAAAAATTATGGATTGCATATAATTAGCTTATATTTTACATAAAATTTGTTTGGAAATTCTTTCAACTATTTCATAATGATTGAAAAACATTGTGTAAAATTTTTCAGAAGAAAAGTATGTAGAGGCATAGGCATGGCTGTGTGGTTAAGAGTCCACTTTGCAGCCACACAGTTTCAGGGTCAGTTCCACTTCGTGGCACTTTGGACAAGTGTCTTCTACTATAGCCTCAAGTCAACACATGCCTAGTGAGAAAATTTAGCATCTATTATAAGTACATATATATTCTCTTATTTCACTCTAATGAACCTATATCTGTATACACCTGCATATATCCATTTAAAGATACCCAACTTTTTGCTCTCACGAAAGTGCATCTCTCCATGTCGTGCTACCAATCATTTTCCATTTAAACTATAACAGTCTGTCAGGGTAAACCAATCCATTCTATAGTCATTTCCCCTTTACCTAAACACCTTTAACTAGCATATCAGTTACTATGGGGCCATAAGATTTAAGTGGACGACAATATAAATAAATTTAAACATACCAGTAATGATACTAAAACAATATAATAGCATTTTTGAGCAAATGATGGAGAAAAATATCAACTATTATGAATATCACAAATTCAGGGGAAAAACAATATAATCTTACCAATAGAAGTAATTACCAAATTATATGTACTTTTTTGAGTAGATAAACAACTGATATAACATTGAATATTACACATTCTTTCTTCATTCTAGAAGTATGCTTTTAAGTCTCTGATTACATGTTAAAATAATCTCTGAGTGTTTGTTGATTATTTTATTATTACATAATATTATTTCAAGTGTCTTTTCCAAGCAGAGATCATACTCATTTGAGTATGCATTATAAGGTTTGAATTTCATATTACTGTCTAAGTCATGCTGTATTGTATCTCATTCCCACTTGAGGTATATACATATATATATATATATATATATATATATATATATAAACTCATGTTAACCCTTTACTACATTTATCTCATCTTTATCCAACTGCCACACTCCTTTCACACTCTCATGAACTTACATACTCATTCACTCTGTCCAATCTTCTGCATCACTTCTCTTATGTAAACCTTTCTCTAGTTTGAGGATATGTTCTGACACCTATTCCCCAAATTTCTTTCTTTTCCAACAGGGGTAGCCATGTATTTCCTCTACTGCAACACACCTGTTTTTGGTGCTCTGTCATACATTAACTTCTCACCAGCTGGTATAAATCCACCTCCCTCAATACTACAACCTACCTCTGTTTAGGAGTATTATCTTGCAAGTTATTTGGTGACCTCACTAGTACCAGTGCCATATAAAAACCACCCGGTACACTCTGTGTTGATTTAATTAAAATCTATGCACACAACTGGATTAATGACATGAAAAATTCATCTTGGTGAAGTCAGAATATGTAGGGATGTAAGTAAATACTTCAAAACAAAATGCCATCCATCCATCTTTCAAATATACATAGATTTCTAGCATGAGGAGAAGACCACAAATTTGGTATAAGGTGAGCAGTTTATTATATAACACCATTATTTCACTGGTACCTATTTAATAAACCCTGGAAAGATAAATAGCAATGATAACCTCAGTAGAATTTAAATTTAGCATATAAGAAGTCATAATTAAATACTGCTTGGAATTTTGTAAGCTTCTCCACTAATATTACCATGTATCGCCTGTATTTTCAATACGTGTATAAATCATATGAAAATCTTTATAGCGAAAGCGATGTTAAAATCGGTTAACTTATGTATATAATAAGTATAATAAGCTAATACTTATTTCAGTTATTGAAAAACAGAAATATTACAGATGTCATTGTTTCATTGATTTTTCATTTGTCAGAGACAAAATCATGTCTAATGTTTCAAATGAACCTGTGACAACAACACTTACAATAGTTTGCAGTCATCTACTGTTGGGTTTTTCAATATGATGGTCCCCCTATGAATAACTTAGAAAGCAATAATCTGAAGAGGAAAACAGAAAACTAGGTGTGTGTCTTACTTATCAGACACACGCAAAGGCTTCAATCAAAACCAAGACTAATTATGGCAATAACAACAACAAAAATTCCATAAATAAAATTTGAATGTCAAGAAATAAGGTGAAGGCTATCAAAGACTGAGTAAATCTGAAATATTTGGCAGGCAAAAATTCCTGAGATAAGAATCAACTTTGTAGAAGGAAAAACAATTATGTGTTTTCTTTTGCTACAATAACAGATTATATCTTATTACTTATTGTATTTATCTTACTGATATGTGTACCCATTAAGTCTTATGTACCTTCATCATACTGACAATTACTTGAGAAATTGTCATCGTAAACATAAAAAGTCTGGGAGAAAGTAAAAGTCACATGTAAAATATTTCATTTGTTCATAATTGTTCTCTTATTAAAAATAAATCTAAGCTACTTAAATCTGACACAAAATGATGCATTTCGAATAAAAAGCTATGAAAAGTCTCTAGCTTGTCACTCGGCCTTAATACTCTAAAATATAGTCGTTCAAACATTGATTTATAACAACTGCCAAGACAAAATAAATATATTTCAACAAAACAAAGAACAAAATGTCTGATTTAAATATGTTACACTATTGCTATATAAAGATTTAGCTATTGACTAAATACTAATTGAATTAAATGGTAGGTTTATCTAGTTATAACAATTAATTCCATCATCATCTTCAACATCACAGCATTACTATTGTTCTCTGTTCTTTTCATTTATGAGGTTTAAATTTCTCATGACAAATGAATAAAAAATGCATTAACAATCTAATTGAATTTGTCTGATGTAGTGATAATGATAGGCCTTATAATTAACCACTTCTTTTATTGATATGGCAAAATTTTCTCAAATACTAAGAGATAACAAGTAAGTTTTTCTTAGAAAATTAGATCTTAATAATTTCACACAAAAATGACACAGCTTTAAAATGAAGCAGATGTCAATTCTACCATAACTCTAGTATATTCCATTGATTATCTCAAGTGAATAAAAAATGTAGACCACCTGTCCTA